>PVKS010002191.1:0-122935 GCA_004027875.1 Aplodontia rufa
CCCATCTGGTCAAACAGAAAAAAAAAAAAAAAGTGGATGAATGATGCCCAAACTGCCTATTACTAAATCCTTCTGGGGTGCAGCTGCCTAAAACAGCCCTACAGGTACAATCCTGCATCCCTGGCAGCTATAATGCATTGGTAATATTTTCTCCCCTCTTCTCTGGACTTCAGTGTGTTTCCTGTAATACAGTGTCTAGGGTCTCTTCCGTGTCTAAGAGTTTTGTTAAGACAGGGAAGTTTAGTGGCAAAATATAGAAGAGTCAAGAGACTGGGGTGTAGGTGAAGTGGGGATAATTCTGGTTGAAGAACATATGCCTATCATATTGTTACTTTATATGCATTTATGATTGTACAATAACTCAACTCCTTAATAAAAAAAATTTAAAAAAAAGAGAAGTCAATAGAAGTAGAGGAAGGAGAGACTGAGGATACATCCATTTCGACAACACATACTGAGTTTTCCCTAGAGGAAGTGATCTCTGTTGGGGAAAGCACTGAGCTCCAAACTCAGGACCTTGGAAACTGGGATTCTGGGATATGAAGACAACTGTGCAGGAGAACCTCAACGCTCTTCAGTGAAAACAATGTTCTCCAAATACGGTGAGTAAAATGGAGGCATCAGAACATCAAGGAGAAATAAGATGCCTAGACTAACAAGATGTAGAAAGATGGGAAATTGGGAGTTTTTAAAGTAAGGTAACTTTGCATCCAATTTGATTCTTAAAATGAAAACAGACTAATTCAAAATAATGAATATATGATGATGGAGATTAAAATAAGGCACCACTGATGACCTCTCCTGACATTGGCCCTTCTCCTGTGCTCTTCAGAGCCCCTCACAGCAAACACAGCACAGACCTAGGAATATAAAGAAGATGCTCCCTCAAGCCTGCAGCTCTCCCTTGCCAACACAAGTCACTCAGGTGATAAAGGCCCACTGAGTCAGAAGTGGGAGGTGTACTGCCCCTCCCAGGCCAGGGTCACTTTAGGGCAGCTCTAAAGGCCAGGCTGGAACACTGAATGACTAAGGGAAGGACGCAAGGCCGAGGATGGGCTCCTCCCTGAGAGGATCTCTTTTGAGCTGCTCCGGAGGTTTGTGTGCAGACTTCCTGGCACCTGTATCACAGTGGTATCTATGGCACAGTAGTAAGTAGCACTGTCTTCCATCCTCACTGAGGAGATCACCAAGTGGAAGGTTTTCTGACTGTGCTTCACCGAAAATCGGCCTTGAGCAAAATTTGCATAGCGAGATCTGGAGATATCCTTGTAAAGGATAAACTGAAGAGAGCCATCCAGGGTCTTCCGGTACCAGTATAAATCTGGATTTGAGTAGCTACTATCGTAAGTACAGAGCAACGTTATCTCACTGTCACTTGCCACCGTCTGGTCTGGGGAAGTCTGGGTCACCCGATTACACAGCATGCCCTTGTCTGCAGAAGGGAGAGATGAGAAAATGGTGAATCCCGTGCTGCCCAAGCACCGGGTCCAGCTCCAACCCCGCGCAGTGGAACCCAATGGAGAGACAAGAGAAAGACACAAGAGAAAGTCAAAGGCAGAGAATGACTGCAAACCAAGGGTGCAGGAGAAACTGCCAAGCCTTGGGAAGCTAGAGAAAGGGAAACAGGAGGTAGAACAAGACGAACATCACGCGAGGAATCCACCTACAGAAAAACAAAAGGCTAAAGCACGTGATAAGAATCATCTTTTCATGTCGGGCAGAAGATACAGAATAACAGAGTTCCTGAAGTCTCTGAGACCCTTCAGGGCTTTTGACAGGAAGGGGTTAGGAGGGAAAAGAGGGGAGGCAGACAGCCGTGAGGTCACATGACTGAATGAGCTGTCACTCTGAGGCAGATGCCACCCCCAAGGACTTGGTGCGGTTATGGTGATGCTGGTCTCCCACCCATCCCGAACTAATTTTTGACAATGAAAATGAGTTACTTTAAGAAAGAAGGGGAAAAGGAGACAGAGAGGAAAAGAGGGAGGTAGGAAAAAGAGAATCCACAAGCCCTGGTGGTCACGTGCTTGAAGTAATTGACTCTCCATTTCTGCATCTGCTGTTCGCAGATGGGTACACCAATCCACAAATCACACTTTGGGCAGCCCCGGCTACGGCAGTGAGCACTTTGTTGAACTCCATAAATGGAGCAAATGAATGAGTACCTTTGTAATACTCAATAAATGGAGCAAATGAACAATCTCCTGACTCCTTTGTGTCCAGAGGAAGAGGATTGGACAAGACGGTTTCCACAGTCTGTCCTAGCCCTGGAAATCTCTGATTTCAGGTGCTTGAAGGAGAGCCCTGATCCTGAAAGCCCTTTGTAGACACACTTGGCTCCAGCTGGAAAATTCTTCCCCAAGCACAGCTTCCTGGCCAGTGGACTGTTGTGAGGGGGTTACAAGCTTGCTGAGATCGTGTTCCTGGTGACTCTGTGCCTGGGGTGAATAGAGCTCCTGAACCAGCCCCTCCCAGTCATGTGCCACATAAATACAATTTCCCATGCTAGCCATGACACAACATTTGAGAAGCACTTCTCTAAAAAAGAGGTTACGAACTCAGCCCCCAAACCTAGAAGTGTTTCTAGGAGCATCTCTAAGGGTTCCTTTGTCTTCCTTTTTCCCTACATCCCATTCACCAGTAAGATCTATCAGTTCTTCCATAGAACTCTCTCCAGCCCATCTACTCCTCCCATCTCCACAGTACCACCTGCTGCAACCATCATCATCTCTTTCAGCAACCATGATAATACCTCTGAGCTGGTCCCTTTACTTCTGCTCTTGTCCCTGGGCAATCCATTCTCCAGGTCTTTATAAAATGCAAAGTACATGGTACCAGCTGGCCTTCTTTTCTTGAACCTCTAACACCTGCACTGACCCAGCCCCTGCTTTCCAGCCTTGCCCACATTCACTCCTTGCTCTCACTCCTCTCCAACCATGGTGGCCTTTCTTCCTGTCCTCTTGTTTCACTTCTCTGGCTAAAACTCTGGTCCCAATTTTTCACAAATATCAGCTCAAAGAGTCTCCCCCAAATGCTCAAGTAAATTAGCTACCCAGCCAACCCATCATCCCTTGTTTACATCTTTGTTCATATTTTCCCTCACATTGCCATCTGAAATCATTAAATATTTATATATTTATAATTTCCTTCTTCCATCCCCCGTCTCTATCACACACATACACAGCATAATATAAGCTCCATAAAGACCTTGTTGTATGTGCCACATAATAGTCAATAAATATTTCTGCAATAAAGGAACACACCATTTCCACTTAAAAATTCACCATAGGCACAGATAACGTCACCAGATTTAGCAAATAAAAATACAGGGCACCCAATTAAATGTGTGTTTCAAATAAACAACAAAAATTTGAGTAGTACTTGGAATGTGCTGCATTTGAGACATAGTTATGCTGAAGAGTATTCTTTGTTTATTCGCTGGAATTCAAATTTCACTGGACACACTGTACTTTATCTGGTAAAACTTAGGCATGGAGAATTCCAAAAGCAAACAGCAAATGGATAAAAGGAGAATTCACAGGGGCCCTGGACATGGAAAACGAAGGTTCGGGGCAGACAGGAAGCTCCTTCCTCAGAACCCAGTCCCTACTGGAAGAAATCTATTTCAAAACTTCCAGGTCTGCCAAGCCCAGGGATTCTAATCAGTCCTCACCCAGTCTCCCAGGCTCTGGAAGGGAACTGTTTTCAAGTTGAACTGCTACTCCACCTCTAACTGCCCAACTCAGTAACATCTGACCATATCCAAAAACAGACGTTGTTTCATAGACCTTCACAGACCCAAGGGCACATCCTCTTCCCTAATGTTTCACATGAAGGTTCAGACGCTGAGTCCTGCTTGGGGTGGCATAATCAAGACTTCCATGCCCTGGTTTCCTTCCAACATTTTTTGAAAGATGTCCCTTCAGGAAGGGCACTTTTCAGAAAGTCGCACAGCATCGTGGCCAAGTGGGCTTTGGGGCCAGCCTGCCTGGTTATCATCACCTCCAGGATCCACTGGCCATGTGACCTTAAACGTGACCTAACTCCTGCAAAAGGGAGATGACAGTAGCTTTTACACTGGACTACTGATGACTTATTAATGTTAAGTGTTGCTTTTGTTATATTTATTAGACAGAAAAATATAGTCTCATCAAATCTACCCAGAGAAGCTGCTGAATAGATTTTTAAAATGAAGCTATGAAATTTGGCAAAAAAAAAAAAAGTGCCATACCTAAATCAATGGTTAAAAGAAAAAAGAAAAGATTTCCCACTTTCAATTTGTTGTTGGTGCTATAAGCACGTTGTCATGGAGCACTGTGCTCCCCCAGACCTGAGCCAGCTGTGCTGTTCCCAAATCCCAGAAAACATTAGGAGCACAAGAAATGAGCCATCCAGTTTATTGTCCTTAGGTCTTCCAAAAGTTGCAACTTTGATATGAAAACTTAAGGATGGAGAGATCCTCAAGTAACCACCATAGATTTAGTGCTCTTCAATAACCCCACCCCATCTCCCTGTATGGTATCTGTAGCCTGCGCTGGGTAGGGTGCAGGCACCATTCCCCACTGTGAAGCAAGACAGCCTTTCCTTAGTCCAAAGTCACCATTCAAGAGCACCCCTGGACCACGTGAGGCCAAGATATTAGGCAAACAAAGTCACCCTTACCCCAACAGTCTTGATCACTCTTGTCACTCAAAAGGAGACCTTTCTCCCAACATCCTTTGAGATGGGAGCTTCTTTTTTTACCTTGCAGCGCCCTCTGCTGCCCTAATGATCCCATCTCCATCACAGGTCGTGCTGGAGGTTTGCAGAAAGTAGGTCAGGGAAGGAAAACATCCTTTGTTCACAGCCGAAATAAAAAATGCTCTTCTATCTCCATCCCCCTTCAACCCTAAGACTGGTAGCTGCTTCTCTGTTGGCCCAAAGGGTCCGTTCCCACCAACCACTCAAAGAGAATTGTCTTCAAGGATATGAGATGGTACCCTAAAGGGATAGATGGACATTTTCATCTACCAAAAAAAAAAAAAACTAACGCAACAATTGAGGACACAGGGAAATTTATTTGGATGGATACAGACAAATGGATCTCTTGTGAAAGAATAGAAACAGGATTAAAAAGGAAACTTAAACGTCTGGATTTAGGAATGGGGCGAGTGGTCCAAGGAAGTTTCTACACCCCGCCTTCCTACGCTGCATTTCATTCCAAGATCCCTGGGGCAGAAACAAGCTTCTTCACTGGATCCTTGCAAGAAGCACACCAGGGAAGGGCCAGGGCCAGCAGACATCCCATGCCCAGGCAGGGGCAGCACAGGAGTTCCAGGGCCTCTTCTTTGGGGAAACTTCTTGCTTATCTCGACAAGAATAAGGGTGAAGAAACCTACCATGGTTTTTTGCCCAGTGTCCTCTGTAAGGAAGAAGGGACACTGCATGGTGTTACTGTCACCACCTCTGGAGCAGCCTGTGGAACAGTCTTGGCCACCAGGTCAGTGATGCTTTTCATGTTGGGGCTGTGTGGACCTAGCCTGGCTCCTGTTAATCAGATTTCTCAAGCCACCTTTAGGGTCTTCTCTTCAGTTTTTCTCCTCGGCAGGGAGGACAAATGGGTTAGACCTCAATTACCAATTGGTAGTGTCTCTCTGGAGCACACTGGTAAGAAAGATTCTGAAGCCACATCTACACTCACAGGAAAAATGATGAGCCTCATAGAGGGTCCACCATGAGAGCAGGAACAAGAGGCAGCACCATACCATTTTGTATGTACCATCCCTGCTCTTGATGTCAGTCCCTCTAATGACTCCTGCAGAGAGAATAATCAGAGCCAACTCTCTGTTGGATTATCCTTTTGGTAAAGGGCAAATTTTTCAATCTTTATCTTTTCCTTGGCTTCCCAGGGATCCCATAGGCTATTTCCCTGGCTATTAATTGCTGTCACTTGCAACCTTAGAAATGAAACTTTTTAAATGCATGAGGAAGTTCTATCTCTCTCTAAAATTGTAACTATGTGCCACATCCTCCTTTTTCTGAGTTATCTACTGTTTAACAATCAGCCAGTTGTGTCCATAGGGACAGAGACTATTCAGGGAAGATCCTTGCCCTCCTGAGACACATGAAAGAAGCAGCTGAAGGCAGGTTTGGCAATCAAGTATCCCTAATTCTGGTCCCACTTCTGCCTCTATCTACCTACATCACTTGAGCAAATTTATCTCTTAGGGCTTCAGCATCTTTAGCTTTGAAATAAGGGAAGCAGCCCAGGCAATCACTAAGTTCCCTTCCAAGCCTCACCCTCTAGCATGTTGATATATAAAACAACAAAGCTGACCTGAGAGTTATTACTTTATATCCTCCTATGCATGTTGCTTGAGCTCCTCATTGCCCAGAAAGAGAAAAGAGGAAAACACGCCTCTTCAGTGGAGGGCAGCATCATTTCTTGGTTCAATATGTGTGACTCATCAGAGCCTGGAGGACCAGGTCCAGATGCCAACTTGGAATCTCTCCCTTCTGGGAGAGATAAAAATGTTGGAAAAAGCCTTTGGGAAAGCCATCAATTTGGCCAAAAAAAAAAAAAAGCTCTGTATAGTGTGATAACATTTTGATATCTTATTTATCATCTCCAACCCTGAAATTCATTCTGCTGTCTCCTATCTCCACTCGGAAAGAGGGAAAGAGAACAGCCCCTTCCCAGGGAAGATGGGACCCCTATGGAGACAAAGGGTGTCTCTCTCTAGTGAAGAAAGAGCAAAATTGATGTCACGTCCCTTTGAACCACTCTGACACCTGCAGTTTTTGTAAAGGCGTGCACTCCTGTGGGGATGGGGTTAATAGGAAACTGACATTTGGAGCCCAGACTAGAGGAATTGTGGAACTCAGTGAGTAATATCTGGCGGAATTACTTTTTTTCCATCTGAAAATTGTCAGAGATCATGTTCCTTAAGGAATAAGAACAAAATATGAATGTTTAATACAACTCAATTTGACAAATATTTGTTAAGAACCTATGGTTTTTCCCAAGGATCCTCCGGACCCGTTTCTGAGATGACTGTCATTGCCCTAAGGGATGCAAAAGAATTTTGTCAGTGGGCCAAAAATTGTGGATAAACACAACAGATTTTGCTTTGAGACCAGGACACAGTTAACAGTGGCCCTGAGTAAGTAGCTTAGCTTCTGAAAATTTGTGCACACAGCATGGATAACCTAAAACACCGCGTAATCAAAATTTTCATTTTATGATTGGCTTTCGCCTACATCTCTTTATTTTTGCAGAGCAGTTTTTATCTCCCCAACCGCAGGGTTTTGTAAGCTGATCTGTAAAGTACATAAAGAGAAAGCATTTTTTTAAGAATCATGTTTTTTAAACTAGGTTCCTGGCAGTCAACACAGGAGAAGTGGTACTTTTTGTCTTTCCAATAATGAAGAGGGGAGCCTGGCACCCCTTGTATATTTGATGTCCCAATGAGGTCAGAACCAGTGACAAATGACCAGAATGGGTACAAAAGCACAGACAACAAGAAATAGCCTGCCAGGTTTCTTAGAAATGGACCCTCTGTTCCCTGTGAAGCCAAAGAACTTTAGAGCATCCTGGCCTGGTTGGTCCTGCCCTCACAGCCTGAGTCCTGAGCTGCATTCACAGGAGAGGCGCGCCTTGTGCTCACATAGCTGGCCTTCTCTGGTTCCCATAATCACACCAGAGGCAGCACCAGGGTCTGAGAAGAGGAGCATTAGCCCAAGGCTAAGGGGACCTCTGGGAAAGGTCCCAGCACTGTGTGAATGGGATGTTCTTGGGGAAAAGGCTCAGGTGCCCATCAGCCTGCGTGAGCACCCCCAATCGGAGGTGCTGTAGCTGGAGTCCTCAGAAAATAACACCCGGAAACCGGAGGCCTCAGTCACTTGGCCAGATAATGAATTCCCTTCTCCCATGGGGAAAGGCTGTAAATACCAAACCACCTTTCAGGTGAATAAACACTAGCCAGTAGTTTATGTAAAGGCCGCAGCTCCTGTGGGAAGGAGGGAAACAAAGGTTTACACTTGGAGCCGGGACTCAAGTGAGAGCAAAGCTTAGTAAGTACCATCTTTACACCAATGATGTCAGTTATTTGGTTTGGTTTTTGGATTATCTGGAAGTTCTTATGAAAAAGCACCTCTCCAAGCAGATTTGGTTCCAAAATACTGACTTCTAACTTCTGAAAAGATCCAATGCTAAGGCAGATGGTAGACTTGAGAAAACTCTATTTTCCTATGAAATAAGTACAGACCTCATTTTCTTTGGTTGCTTATTTGTTTTATTTTGTTTAGGAAATGGAGAAAAATTCGATGGGCCAGGGAAAATAATTTGCACAACACTTTTTGGGTTAATTAGAACCAGAGAATCAAATACAAAGACTCTCAGCCCAGTAAGTCCTTAAAGATCTCCTAACCTACACCTTTAATTTTGCAAACAAGGACAGTGAATCTCAGAGAGTTGTGAACTTAGTCAAGGTAACGCAGCTGAGGCTAATATCAAGGTCCAGCTCTGACCAATCCAGACTCAAAGGTAAGAAAACATCATAGTCCTTGACATGAGAGCATTATCTGCACCCGAAAAATTCTTTATGCAAAACTTGGTAAACTCAAAACGGAACCCTGGTTCCAAAAGGAGATGAAATCATTGTCAGACTGAGGCAGGGATTAAAAAGCCTAAAGGAAAATGCTGGCCCTGACTCAGGCCAAGGCTGTGACCATCAAAAGCTACCTATGAATCCTGCAGAGCTGATTTCTTTCCCAGTGAGAGTGAATATTCTGATAGACTGTGTCAGCTGTGGGATTGCTCAAGACATGGGCTATGTGTACACAATTGGCTTGCTGAGCCTTCTGGTGTTGAAATGAAAAAATCTCATCTCTGGATAAAAGTGCCAGCCATGAAGCCCCAGGCTCCCTAAAAGAAATTTGCCATCACTTATCCTTCTTCAGAAACTTGGACTGGAGAAAAATTCTAGTGTTTGGGAAACTCTACAAAGCTGGGTTCATGAAGTTGATGCCACAGGTTTTTGCAAAGGCCCTCAGCACAGTGTTCACCAAAGCAGTGGCTATCGGTTGACGTTTGGGAAGGGAACGCAGCTCACAGTGGATCCTGGTAAGTGGAGGAGGGCATTGACCCCTCTTCCAAATTGTGCTTGGAGATCTTTTTTATAAGTACTAGTGGGATGTG
This sequence comes from Aplodontia rufa, assembly GCA_004027875.1. Taxonomy (NCBI): domain Eukaryota; kingdom Metazoa; phylum Chordata; class Mammalia; order Rodentia; family Aplodontiidae; genus Aplodontia; species Aplodontia rufa. The sequence goes on from PVKS010002191.1 coordinate 9,179, forward strand.
GCTCTTACCCCATCTCTTCAAATATTCAAGTCCTGGCTAACACGTACCCTTTCCACATCACCTGGGGATGGACCCATGCAGCTGAATCCAGCTTTTTCTAAACTCTCCCCAAATCACTTAACCACCTTGTCAAACTGCTTAGTGGCTATTCTGTGCCCTCTAGGTCATGCTGTTTTATTAGAGAAAAAGAAGTGCCAACAGGCTGGAGCAGTGGTTTAGTGGTTACAGAGCTTGCCTGGCATATGCAAGGACCAGGGTTCACCCCCAGCACCACATACACAGCTAAGTGTCAGAGAAAATTTATTCCCTCTCACACATACTCTCTCCCTGTTTCTCCTTTTAAAAAAAGTGCTGAAGGAATTCCAGATTCTTAGGTCATTGTGAGGAAAGTTATAATGATGATCTATCAATTGCTTTTTATATACTAGACAATATTCTGCATGCCTTCTGCCCGATGCCACACTTAATCCTTATACCGGTTCTGTGCTTTAGGTGCTGTTATTGTCTTCCGAAGAACTTTTTATATTTTTATGCCTAATACTTTTATAGAAGCATAGAGAAGCTGAGCAACTTCTTCAAGTTAATACAGTAAGAAAGAGGACCTGGAACTTAATTCATTAATTCAGATTCCAGAGCTAACTTCTTACTGGTGGAGATTTTCTTTTTTTGGGAGTGGGAGTCACTGATGCTTTGCTATCTGAGGTTGTGAAAATGACCACTCTAGCGGAGAAGTGTGCCTCCACTAGTGAAGCCAAAGACTGAGCAACTGGGCCATTGCCACCCAGTTCCAAATACCCAGCCCTTACAAGGTCATCAAGCTGTTGTCCTTCTCCCCACTTTACAGGTGAGGAAACTGAGTGCAACAAGTTAAAATAATTGCCCTGGCTTTCAAATTCAAGTCTTTCTGACCCCAAAGACTTAGCTCTTTCAAATTAACTGCAACTGCCAAACAACTGGATTAACTAATGGCTTAACTAATTAATTAGTCAACAATCTAATGAGCTGCGAAGTTAAAGAGTGATCAGATTGCTACCACCGCTCCTCTTCTTTTTCGGTAACAGTCAGCCATGCCATGTCATAACCGCATACCACTGCCATTCTGCCTTTGTGCTTCTCTTGGGAGAACGGTGGAGCACCGCCTCCTGGCACCCACCTAGTAGAAGGGTCTCTGCAGTATTTGTAAAGCGGTCTAAGCGTGTGTAACTCAGGGAGGATCTGACAAGCTCACCTTTGGAAAGGGAACAGAACTAACAGTAAACCCATGTAAGTCTGAATAGCTAATACTTCCAAACTTCTCTTTGGAACCCTGATCTCCAACTTTTCCGTTCTGTTTTATAACCCAAAGGCAAATGCACAGCATCCCATGAATGGATTGCAGTTCAAACAAGAGCTGAACATTCCTACTGCATGTATGTCCCCACCCTACTCCCCATGCTCCTTTGGCTAATAGATGAGGATAACAGTGTTAGTGTAGCACTGAAATAAGCTTAATTTTTATTATAACTGGTAGGTAGAATTTTCCATGGGACTGAAACAAAGTCTATTAACTCTCTAAGCCTCTATTTTCCTCTTCTATAAAATGGAGAGGCAGTTCCTGCTTCTATTTTACCAATGCAAGCAGCTGACAAAGGAATTTGGTACATTTCTAGTAAAATGACAATAAATGTAAGAAAAGAGAAAGGCCTTGGGTGGTCCATAAACCCTACTACCAGTACTTCATCATAAAATCCTGGTTTTATCAGGAAGGTTCCTGGCTGACAAGTAAACATTTAAGTAAACATCAAGGGGAGATGGGGCATGTGAGTTTTTGTAGAGCCTCATGTCATTGTGATTCTATGGCTGGCAATAAGCTGACATTTGGAAAAGGAACAACTCTGAGTGTTCATGCAGGTATGTTTCTGTGAAGATTATTTCTAAACATAAGCTTTCACCCTTAGAAATTTAGTGAAACAGGATTTAGTTACTCACTCTATTATTATTAGCATTTTTCACCAGGGATCTTTCTGGTGGAAATGACAATGTAGGCAACCCCTGACCAAAGCTCCTTTAGGTCTGTCTTCAACACCCTTAAGCACTTGGGAATGTTACATTTGTTTTTGTTAATGTTGAAGGTGTCTGTCTGACAAATGGAATTTGAACTGAAGCTTTAATGCGTAGGGGCAGAAAGCTTTTAGAAAAGAAGGGGTGAAAGGAAACCACAAATTAAACTCAGATGCATAGCTATGACAGGGGATGTGGAAACTGACCGAAAAGGAGCCGGTGAGGTAGAGCCTCCCCATGCAAGAAGCTGACAGCCCTCTGTTATCTCCTTATCTTTCCAAGGCATTCAGGTTGGTGCAGTTTGGAAAAGTATGGTCTAATCCCTATAATGCAAAACCCTGGAGCCAAGTTAGTTGGGCAAACCCTTGTAAGATTTTCTGGTACTAATACTGATGGGAAGCTGTTATTTAGGGAAAAGCAAAGATTGAAAGCAAATATTCAAATTAGTTATAAAGATCATGAACCTCTGAAAACATGCCCCAGGATGCTGTTAACTTCTGTGTTTCTAATTGGGTCCTCATGGAACATTCTCATCCCTGCCTGGGCTGAGCTCCATGCATCAGAGAAGCCTCTTTTGATACCTACTCATTTCTGTGCTCCTCAGTGGGAAAAAATGGCAACTAAGCTTGGAAGTGTGAGAGAAGGATTCTCTAACCCGAATGTAATAACAACATTTCTCTCCGTCTTACAGTACCCAGAGGGGTATTTTGAGTGCTGCCCCAACATTCTCAAAACAAACCTAATTTCAATTAGCTTCAGTATAGCTGAAATTTTTCTTCATGAGGGAGTCTGTGTTTGCTATGGCAACCGAAGCTCATTTCAAACAACAGTTTAGAGTTTAACTTTTGTTCATAATTCCCAAAAGATACCAACTATCCAGTGGGCATTTCAAGATAAATCTACTTTCATGGCCAAATGATCATCCACATTAGAAAGGCTAGAATCAACCTGGGCTCAGTGGCACATGCTTGTAATCCCTGAGACTCCAGAAGCTAAGGCAGGAGGATCACAAATTTGAGGCCAACCTGGGTGAGATCCAGCTTCAAAAAATTAAAATGTTTGGGGATGTAGCTCAGAAGTAGAGTACCCCTGGGTTCAATTCCCAACACCATAAAAAAAAAGAAAGCTAGAATCAAAATGCCCTCATTAAGCATCATGCTACCTCCACAGACCTTCCTAAAGCCTCATATGCCAACAACAGATTAGACAGGAAAACATGGCCATTACTGTGTGTCCAGTGGCTACCCAGGGCCTAAGGAGCAAGTGTGTCCTCAGCTTCATACCCAAACTGGCTACTTAGAGTCCTCCAGATATTAGAAACAGTAAATAGAAAAGGCATGTACAATTCCATTTTTATAATTCTCATCTTTCCCAAAGAACTGTTATAAATTCTTTCCCTAAGGTGTTCTATTCATCCTTCTTTTGGTTCCTTTATCTATGATGTGTACAGAGATAAAATATTGGTTGAGATTCAAAAAACATCCACGAGATTTACCTTAAGCTTTCCCTGTCAGAGAGATTCTAAGAGCTAAAAAGATGGGAAGCTGACATTTGGGAACTAGATTAAAAAGAAAATCCAAATTAATCCCAAAGAGCAATGCTCAACAGATAGTTATTGAGATATAGCTTGTCAACCCTATAAGTCACTCAGTTGGCTAGACTGCCCCCTATGCTGGTCTTGCCTGGAAAAGTAATAATAACACGCTCATCCCAGACTTGCCTGGAGTGGAGAGAAATGCCAGCCTCCAGCCCTAAAAATCCCTTGTGATTTGGTTTATTTCAATAGAGTTTATCATTACATACAGTGTTCTGGAAGTAATCGAAAAGTGCATTAGAAGCTCCTACGAATGGAAATGAAATGTAAATTTAGGCTGTAAATATATGACTGCAGGAAACAGATGGCAAGGGAAAAGATGAGGCGGTAAGAAACCCACCACACTTCTCTAACCCTAAAGGGTCAGTTTCTATAAATAGTTCAAAACTATTGGAGAAGAGCCAGGAGGAGTAAGGAGGAAGACAGAGGCAAACCGATTTTCTCCTAATCCTCTTCACGTCTCAAAATTGGAAACAGTTCCTCCATCAAATTTCCCTGAGCCAAGGAAGAAAGCGTGTCCCTTTCAAGACTAAAGGGCTCATAGGCAGGGGTCTCTGACAATTGATTTTGAGGATGGCTCCCTGGAGTGACAAGTGCTTGCAATTCCCCTTTAGGGGGAAGGAGATGAGCACAAAATATTACCAAGTAAGTGGGGGTGGACCAGAAGGTCTTGAGAGCCAGTCTTCCCCTGGCTCTCCTGCGTGGCCTCTTAACTTTTACTGTCTTAACCCGATGGATGGATGGGGGCCCAGAAGATCAGCCCTAGGATTCACACCGGGAACTTCACGGAGAGAGCCAGCTTAGCTTCACTCGGGAGACCAAGCAGATCTGACTTTAAAGATTCTTTTAATCCAACTGTTTTAGAAAGAGCTCTAAAGGTTGAAAGAAAGGTGAAAACAAGGTTTAAATCCTGTGAAGGGAAAATGAAGATGTTAAATATTTGACTAGCAAAGAAACTGAAAAATCTGGTCCGTGTCTACAACTGGTAAAGGAGACTTTGTGAAGGACAGAATGCGCTTCCCCAGGTGACAATGCACTAAACTTAGCGAGCTTCAGGCCATCCCTCACGGCAGGCTTGACAGGTAGGAGAGCCCATCAGGCGTCTTCCTCCGGGGGACCTGGGACACTGTTTGTGTAAAGCTGTGTGCTGTGGTGTTAGTCGGGGCTTCCAGAAGCCAGGTGTTTGGGCAGGGAACCAGGCTGGCCATCCAACCAAGTGAGTATGAAGGCCGAAGCTTCTGTGGCTCACCAAAGACTTCTCCTTTCTTGATGGTGTCCGGGGAGCTCTCCTCAGGGGTACCTGCTTATTTTTTCCACTCTATCATAGAGAAGCAGACCAGGAAAGCCCTCAAATACCTATCTCCCTAGTTCTCTCCCTTTCTGCAGTGAGTTTCCAGTAAACAAGAATCCTGTGAGCTGATGTGAGCAATTTTTTTTTAAGAGAGAGAGGGGGAGAGATAGAGAAAGGGAGAATCAATTTTATTTATTTTTTCATCTGGCCTTTGTTTCTCTAACACTTAGCTGTGTGTGTGGTACTGGGGTTTGAACCCAGGTTCTGATCCATGCCAGGCAAGTTCCAACCACTGTGTCACCACTCCAGCCCCTGATGTGAGAAATTTTAATAAAAAACAGAGAAATGGTGATCCCCACCAAGAACAATAAGGTAGAAATTATGTGAGCACTAGCCATGGGAAGGCAATTAGGAAAAAAGAAAAAAATACGGATTACCAAATTGAAAGCAGCAGCTTAGTCAGGAAAAGAACAATAAAATTTTTTAAGTTCAACTTAAAATTTAAACGTATATCAGATATAGATAACATAGAGATAGAGATACACAGATATCAGGGATCTGTTGACCTCTGGAAGCCCAGGTCTCACCCGCAGAAGCTGCTTTTTAGGACTTACCCTCAAATAACCTACAAACCTGTAGTTAGCGCCCTTCTGCAAAGAGCAACCCCTGTTCCTGTTTTTGTAAAGCCTCTTCTGGCTGTGACTATAGTGGAGGGAGCAACGTGAAACTGACATTTGGGAAAGGGACTCTATTAACCGTGAATCCAAGTAAGTAGAGGGAGTGGGGATGGGGAAACTCAAACTCTTCTCATTTCAATTTCTTGACCCTCCAAAACATCCCAGCTTAGCTTCCAAATCTAAGGTCATACTGGGGGGACAGGGACCCTGTTAGAGAGATTAGAAGTCCATTGTACAAAGACTAAATTACCTTCAACCAAAAACATTCTTATCATCCATCTTAAATGAAATCATTGATGCAGGGAGGAAGGTTGAACAGGGGATCCTGTGGGATTCAGCTAAGGCCAGGAAGCATTTACCAAAAAGATAGAGAGGAAATTGGCATACGGTGACTATGCAAATTCAGTAGACGAAATATAAATCTTCAGACGTAGATACCGAAACTCCCCTGAATCTATCTCCTGAAATAATGGGACCCTGCAATCTCATTAGCTAATGCTAGAAATTCTGCAGGCAGATCTTCTTTTACCTTCCCTTTGTCTCTCTTAAAGGAACTGTTCTCATCCCTAACCCAGCAACTCTGGTCTCCATGGGCGGAATTACTTGGTTTACTCAGGCAGAGCCTCTAACCCTCTTTTTCCTTGGTTACCAAGATAATTGATTAGGCCTCTGCTTTGCTAGGTTCACCTGAGGATGGCGGGTAGTGGGGACTCATCTGTTGTCTGAGTGGTAAGGATACAGCCGCACATTTTCTCCTTCAAAAACTCATCTACCCTGCCTTCATGGTGAGAATTTGTGTGTACCAAAAAAGTATAAAATGTTCTAGATAAAAGTGAGGAGCTGTGGTTGCTATTGGCACTTACTGAAAATCTGTGCTGTTGGTTGGTCTCTGGGAATGGTGCTTTTAAGCTAATGCTGGGAAAGTCTGGCTTGTTACAAAATTCAGGTAAAGTGAAAATGGGAGATGCTTGAAGGGCCCCAGCTCCTTTTGACATAAGCTAAGTGTGCTGGATACAGAGCAAAGGCCAGTTTAATTTATTCAGTTCTGCTTTCTCTGATCAAGGAACAATGCCATATCAGGAGACACACATTGGGGGACACATCCCAGTCTTAAAAAGAGTGGCAAGGGAAGAGGGGGACAAGTAAATGACTCTGTAACCAGAGGGGTTCATGCATCCCTGTGGCCCCCCACGTGGCATGTTCAGGGACAGGCCCTGCCTGAAGAACGTGCTGCGTGGTCAGTCATGCAGTTTTCATGTGCAGAAGTGCCCGGCTCAACAAGGGGCCAAGTCAGCACCTCTGCGAAGGAAGAAAAAAATGAATAATGCATGATGTTGTTAAATCCCACGCACTCAGCAGTCTCTGAGGTCTTATTAAATTAAAACGTCAGGAGGATTCATATTGTTCACATGAATCCCAGGAGACTCAAGGACTCGGTCGCTTTTCACAGAGTGGGCAGGAAAAGCTGGGGACCAGAGAGTAGAAAGTGTCTTTCTGGAAACATGCTAGGGCAGGGATCTGTGATAGCTCTTCAGAATGCAGAGAGAAGCTGGGAACCTCTCTAGCTTGTGGTTGGCCTCTTAGGGACTGACAGCTGTGACAGCCCCTACACTCCAAAATGTTAGAGGAGTTTGACAGGCTAACCATGCAAAGGAAATATCTGTGCAAGGAAACCATCCTTCCAGAACCCGGGGCAGTGATTGTTTGCCAGATTTCCCATGCAGTGGCCCTGTATATGCAGGGGCTATGAGGCGAGGCTGGAGTTCAAGAAACCCATGATTAGATAGTTTCCTTCCGTCAGCAGAACAGAGATTATTGCCACAGCACTTAGATGCCCATGTGTGTGGGGATTCACGTGAGGGCAGGCACTTGGTGTGTCCTGTGGAGGCTACAGTGCCGGAGAAGGGGCTGATTAGACAGTGGACACTGTGAAATGGTGATGGGGGGGAAGGGCTGTTTAAATCCCTAACTTAAAGCAGGCTACCTCTTGTTACCTAAGTTTTAACCTTTCTCTCTTACTCTTTCCATGACAATAAGCAAGCTAATGCTTTAACCTTTAGCTAATAAGTAATTGCTTAAAGAGATGACTAAGAAAGACTAGCATAAACTCAAACAGTTCAACAGTTTAAAAGTTGAATTCAATTAAAGTTCTTAATTATCTGCCTTTCATAATCCCGGGATAGGATTTGATCAAAACCGCGCCACATAATGAGACTACCTGCATTTTACCCCTTACATTTTTTGTGGCATTCACCAGACAGAGCCAAGGAGACCCCCAGAGTCCCTGTGGTTGTGACTGTCCGTACTGGGAACTTTGTTTGCTCAAGGGGTGTTATTTACAGCAACCCCAAGTAAACAGGCAAGGGCCAGCCTTTTAAAAGACCTCGCTAAATGGCACCACTGTGGCCACAGGCTGCTCTGTGAGGTTAGACACCTCGGTTGAGACTGTTGGGTGACCTAAATATAGAACAGTCCCCAGGTCAGTGTTTCACCATAACAAGGCTTCTGTGAGCTACTAGTTATATTTCACCGGGTTCAAGCCTGATAAAAAAGCCATGTGGCATGGAGCTCAGCTCAAAATGCCCATCTTCAGCATGAGAGGAAGCTCAGGAGATAGGATTTCATGAGGCTGGAGTCTGAACCTCATCGAATTCTAGTCAGCCTCCAAAAGGCTGAACACTCTCCTTCTGTCTCCTTGTAATCAATTCATTGTCATCAGAAATGTGTGACACCTCGAGGGGAGGGAAGGACATGTCCTGAAAACTGATCAGAGAAATTGTCCCGAAAATGATGCTGTAAAATGGAAATGAGACCTTTAGAAAGAGAGATGCTGAACATGAGAAATCAGTAAGCCTCCGATGGAAACCGGAGGAAAGAGAGATGAGAGGCAAGGCCCCCAGGGTGCAGCAGCTCTGTGTCCCAGGACCACATGTGGAAATGGGCCTCTGACCTCCAAAGGGAGGACACGCAGCCTCACAGGCCCAGGCCCTTTGGGTGAGTTTATTTTCCCCAGAGTTAAGAGGAAGATGTCTGTGAGTGCCGGGGTCCCCCTGGGGGTTCTTGTAAAGGCCTTCGTTACTGTGCTAACACTGGTGCTGGCTATGGAAAGCTGACGTTTGGACAAGGGACCATCTTGACTGTCCATCCAAGTAAGTGTAACAGGACACAGCAGGATGCTGGAAATTCTGGAATTTCACCCCTGATGTCAGGTTTAAAGGAAATGGTGGGTGCCTGGGGGCCAGACCTTGCTTCTAGTTAACTAGTGTCACCCAAGGTCCTTGCTCTTCTTCAGCCTCAATGTGCAGATTCTCTTTTGTAGCCTGAACCTAGTTCTCTCCCACTGCTGTAAGTAAAGCTAAGCTTGACCTTGGACAGCTAGAATCTTCTCTGCTTTCAGAACCTTCTCTGGAGGGAAGGCCCTAAGTTACTTTTTTGTTGGGACATCACTATTTCCAACTGACTCCCCAGGTAACCCGTTCTATTTTTCAGCACCATTCTCCACCAGAAAGTTCTTCCTAATATCAACCTTAAGTTCTTCTTGACATAGCTGAGGCCATTTCCATTGGCGTTATCCACAGTGGAGAGGGATAACTGAGAGCAGGGTTTGAATAGCTATGTGGTATTCAGTTCAGAATGGATTTTAAATGAAAGCAAAGAGAGAAAAACTGAAAACTGAATGGGAATCTGAGGTCTTATTTCAAATCCCTCTATGTTCCCTGCATGTCTCCTACTGCTTCTATAAATGCAAAACTCCAAAGAGAGAGAGAGAAAGGATGGACAGAAATAAGCATCCACTGTGTCCGTTCCTATCACTGAAACCACAGGCGAAGGATTACAATTAATTCCTAAGAGTTTCAGATACAAGGCTTAAGACCTCCCTCCTCGTGGTGACTTGTATCCTTGCTGATAATTAGAGCAGATAGAAAGATCTGGCTTCCGTGTGTTTGTAGCTGCACCCCACTGGGAAGAGAGAGAAATGCTACTGTTTTTTAAGATTCATAAAGTTCTTTCTGTCAGTCGCTGTAAAACTCCCCTGCAGGGAGATTCATGACAGCTAAAAGAAGCTGAGATTTGGAAAGGGACACAGCTAACAGTGAAGCCAGGCAAGCTGGAAGCACCCAAACCCATCGTGTCCCCCACATAGCTTGTTGCCTTCCCCATTTCAAGCCTTTTGGCTCTTGTGGGGACCCTAAGGAAGCCAGATGGACATTGATTAAGAGAGCCTGGAGCTTGTGTAGTGTGGGTGCTTGGGAGAAATAAGAGAGAGGGAGGGGAGAAAGTTCACACACACACACACACAGGATATCACTGTACTGGTAAGACTGAGTGGGGGAGGAAGGTATCTGCAGGGCTCCATGTTTTGTAGGATCTCCACCTAGGGCAGTGTCCTTTCAGAAAAAGGGATGAGGCCAGCCCCTGTGTTCCTGGAGCAGCTATTCTGCTGCAGGCATAGTTGCTCCAAGAGATAGCACATTCGGGTTCCCTGTGTGTGGAGGAGGCATCTGACATCCCTGTCTTTATCTGCTCCTCTGAGCAGCAGCATAAATTCACACCAGGTGGGTGTGGAGCTAGAATGTGCCAGAGCTGCTCTTTGGCTGAATACTGGGTTGTGAAATCAATTCAAATGCGCAAGATGCCTCCAAGTGAAATCTGCTTCTAACAAGCAGGATGCAGGCTAGACCAACATTGCCTTTTTTTGTTTTGTTTTGTTTTGTTTTGTTTTTGTTATTGTTGTTGTTGTTGAGCTGCTCCAAACCCAGTAATGTGAGAGCCGACACTGAGAGGTTGACATTTGAGCTCTGGATCCAATTGATTGAAATATGCCAAAGTGATCCGAAAAGCGAGAAGTGCCTTCAGAGCTCAGCCTTTGCTGGCAGTTCTCTGGCAGTTGTCATTTCAGCCAATGCATCCACTTAGAAAGGTCAGCTCTTCATTAGCCAGACAAATGAGAACAACATATTGACCAGAGATAAGAAGTGGGGAGCCCAGATCTCAGCCTCTGAGAGCCTGGCATTTCCAGTCCTTTAATCACGGCATGCCGGTGAGCATGTCTCAGAGAAGGCAGATCAATAGTGCTGGAGGACCTGGTGTCACCAAGCCAGAGCCTGGAGATGGAAATGAGATGCAGATGGGGATGCTGCTTGGAAGGGGGAATAATTAAGAAGGGAGACAAGGGAGGCTGGGGATGATTTTTAAAATCTGAAGCTTGTCAGAAATTGTAATGGCACCAAGGTGAAGAGGGACACCTTCCGAGCAAGTTTCTGGTATCCCCAACAGAATCTGACCCACCTGTGGCTCAGATTCCGGTCCCATACGTAATGCTGAGCAGTACCTGAAATGCCTTTTGAAGTAGCACCAAGAGAGATGGGGATCTACGCTTCTTAAGGGTCACCTGCCAGTTATTGTAAAGGGTCTGGTGGCTGTGTGACAACCTCCTACAGCAAGTTGACTTTTGGGCAGGGGACAAGCTTATCAGTTATTCCAAGTAAGTCTTCCCGTGATGTTGCCTGTGCAGTGTGGCGGGGCTGATATTCATATACATGGGGCTCAAATGGCTGTGCAGGTGTCAGGGTGGTTGAGGACACAAAGCTGAAGGAGTCAAGACACATTAACTTTGATCAGAAAAAAAAAGGTCAAATCAACAAACGCAGTTTTAGACCTTAAAAGGTGGTATAGAGAGCACGGGACTTGAAAGTGGCAATTTTAAAAACAACCTGTGCTCTACCAGTATGTTCTCCCTGCACATGGGGAACAGGCTGGAGTAGATGGGACGGGCAAGGTGATTAGAGCCTCTGGCTGAGTTCATCCAGAGAGAATGAATTGTTCCAGAAGTTTTCATAAAGAAATAAAAGCCTTCCCAGAGTCAAAAGATGTCATAAGGAGCCCTGATTGAAATGCATTTCAGAGTCATATGATCATCAGGAGAGATATTAAGTCTTAAAAGAAAAAGAATTTTTGAAATGCCCAAGCATAAAGCAAATGGGTCTGCACCTTTAATTAGACAGTGAGCAGGGAGAGATGCACATTAGCTTTCCTTTTAATCCCCTCTCAGGAGGAATCTGTCCCTCCAGCTGCACGTGGTCACAGCTACTTTAAGCTCAGAGCTCCTTCCTGCTAATCCGTGCTCCCTTGTCTGCAAAGGGAAAGAGAGAGCCAGCCCTCCCAGCCGTCAGGTGGCTGCCCTGCGGGTCAGGGCAGGCAGGGGGGGCCCAGGTGTGAGCTCTGGCTCACTCTTCTGCCTGATTTTTGTTGAGCTTCTTATCACAGTGGAACATGGGTCATTCAGTAGCCGGCTCTATTTCGGGACAGGGACAAGTTTGACTGTCATTCCAAGTAAGTCAATTTCCCCTCACCATTGCATAGAACAAACCCTTTAAACTGCAGGGAGAACTGCCAAAAAGTCTCTGCTGCTCTGCTTCTAGGTGCAACTTTATCTGGCACATTAGCAAAGAGCCCCTCTCCTCTACCCAGAGAATGATTCACAGATCATTGCGACCAGAACAGATCTCAAATGCCCTGCCTGAAGAATACTGTGGGGAGGAAGACGGAGACGTTTGCAATGATGGCCTCCTCTCTCTCACACTTCCTCCTCCGCACTGACCACAGAGGTCAGGCTCTTCATGCAGAGGCCTCAGGAGCAAAGGGTGGAGAGACAACTCTTAACCGAGAGAGGAGGGACAGAGGCTAGAGCAAGACCAGAGGTGACTAGCTGAGGAACGCACTGATACCGTCTGGAGAGGGAGGGTTTCTGTTCTTACCTCTAAAGACAAATTTGACAGAAAAATCAAAAGGCATGTCAAGCCTCTCCTAATGACAGTCTTTTATCCTGGTTTCTCTCAGTTGTTCCAATAGGAAATGGTAGGAATGGGTCACTGATGGTTTTGATGTGGTAGAAAAGTTGCAGGCGACAGGCTCATGAGAAAGGGGTGGGGGGGCTGCAGAGGAGTGTGGAGTTTGAAGCAACAGTTTTTGTAATGGCTTAGCACACTGTGTGTCTAACTATGGAAGTGAGAAATTAACTTTTGGAATAGGAACCAGACTCACCATTACACCTAGTAAGTACTTCATCCCTGATCAAGAAATCAGCCTGGATCCAATTCGGGGGTCACACTGGACCACACAGGATTAGACAGGGAATTTCCATCTGTCCTTTCTCATGACTGGTAGAGGCGGGCGGCAGCCAAATATCTGAGTTTTCTGGGGGGACTCCATCTTGAATACTTAATTCATTAGAATATATTATTCATGATTCTGTTTTTGCTGCTGCCATCATGTGCTAATGTGACATGTGAAGAGAATTCAGTCAGAATGACTGCATCCTCACTTTTATCTTATATGCTAATTTTAACTTTGAGTCCTGCAAGTGTTTGGAAGAAGTAATAGAAACATAGGATATCAAAGAGATAAGCAAACCAGAGAGCCAGAGAGGCTGCAGACAGAATGTCAGGTGGCATAATTTATAAAAGTAATCCAGAGTGGCGTACTTTTTTGCAAATGGCAATGGTATTTGGAAAGGTACTAAGAACTAGTGCTCTAGGTGGGACAAGGTTGCTCTATGTAGGAAGACCAAGCACTGATCCCAAGCGGAAAATTCCGGGGTCCACAGTATTAACAGTTAAAAACAGTTACTTCTGAGATGATAGATGAGATAGGTGAATGATAGAGATGATAGAAAAATAGAGAGATAGAGAGATAGATAGATAGACAGACGAGCCATATGTACACGGAGTAATGTACAAAACATGGGGAAAATAGATTTCTTATCTCTGTAATTAAAATCTATAGAGAGTTTGAATACATTCACTTTGTAACCAAAGACAACCTCACCAAATGGAGATTAAAAGGTACTGAAATAGCAAGAACTGAAGGTATGGAAACTTTCCTTGCCGAGTCTGGATTACCCACCTGTCTTAACCCCTCCATTACTAGAGGACTGTTGGATTTTTTTGTAGTTGTTTTGTTCTTTTCGCTTTTCTTTTTTTTTTTTTTTTTTTTTTAAGAATGAGGGACAGTGAGAGAGAGGGAGAGAAAAACAAAAGCAATTTTTAGTTTTAGTTTTTCATGTGGCTTTCATCTCTCCAAAGCTTTGTTGTGTACATCATGCTGGGGTTCTAACCTGCATCCTCGCGCATGCCAGGCAAACACTGTAACCACCAAGCCACCGCTCCAGCCCCTTCTTCTCACTTTTCTGCATTAGAAATTAAAGGCATGAGAATTGAAGATTTGATGACTCTGAGTCTTACGGTGAAACTACATTACAATGTACCTCCCAGCCAGGCTGGATCAAGAACCTTTAGACATCAAGGACTTTTTCTTCTCTTCTTTCTGGAAAAGACAGGGGAATGATTTCTCCTCACTCTCAATGTAGGAACAGGGAGCAAAGAGAGTCTCAGGGTTCTGGAGCAAAACAGTGGCAAAGCTGAGCCATGGTACTTGGGGACTCAATGACAGTCTGCTCCCTCCCAGATGCTATAGTACCCAGACGTATTCAGGGAACTGACTCAAGGTGAGACCCTAAAATTCCCAGGGAAAATGCCACTAAGAGCAACTCAGAATGAGCGTTCTATCTAGGAGGAGACAATCACAGTGTGCTGCACCAGCTCAGAACCCCAAATGTTTGAAAACTATGAGGAACTGAGCATAATGAGTTCTTCTTCCAAGCGATGCTACTAGAAATCTTTAGTCGTTGATAGTTGATATGAATTTGGAACTTGGAGAACGTGATGGCAAAGTGGAATTACTTGGAACAGGAGGAACTGATTAGGATTAAAGAGATGAAAGAAAATTCTGGCTGGAGGGATAAGAAAGTCCTAAAAGAAAAGATATACTAAGTCTTGGAAGAGTTACAGCATTTATCCCAGGTCCAAGCAGAAAAGAGGAAACAGAAGCCAAATTCTAATACTCAATCGACCTTTTCCCGTTTACAAGATTCTGCAATTATTAGAATGTCTTCGGTTTCTTGACCAAACACCAGCAGGTCCTAAATGCAAAGTGGAATGGTCCTGTTTCCAGCACTAAGTCTCTCACCCCTCCACCTATCCCCAGTCACACCCCAGCTGTTTTTGTAGAGGGGTTTGATGCTGTGTGAACTATGGCAATAATCTGATCTTTGGCTCAGGAACCACTTTGAGAGTCCAGCCCTGTGAGTATAGAAAATTCTAGTCCACCCTAATCCCAACCCAAGTTTTATTACACATTGAATAGGCTCTGACTTAAAAGTATTTGATTCTAGAGAAAAATAATTGAGATTCCAGGTGTGCTACATGCACTTTCATTCGTGTGATTCATTTAAGAATTTCCACGCATTGTCTTTGAAAGAGTTAATCACAGAAATTCGCTGGTGTGACCCACAGTTATAAAATTGAGTTTAAACTTAAAAAAAAAAAAAAATCTCTATGGACCAGGCTGCTTGTTGTTTGGGATTCTAGACTCACAAAATGGAAACCTCGGTCTGTAGTTTTTGCGCTTGGAGATTTATCTTGAGTCTGTGACTTAGGTGTAAAAGCCACACACTGCTTGATTTGCAGGGCATTTCTGGGATCAGTGTCAGGAGAAAGCCCAGGCAGACAGGTTGGTGAGGAGACACTTATGACAAGTGTCTGTCCTGTTTCTGTAAAGCTGCTGACAACAGTGAGAAGAAAGGCAGTGGAGACAAGCTGACTTTTGGGACCGGGACTCACTTATCAGTTAGGCCCAGTAAGTCTAAGCAGAAAATGTGATCTTAATGTCTTTTCCTGTTATTTGCTCTAACATTTGAGTTGTCCTCCTTTAGATTCCAGATGTACAAACCATAATGTCTTTTCATGTCTCAATATTTGTGCCTAGGAGGGGCCCTTAGTGCACCTGGAGTGGAGGTCCTCCTATGCAAAAGATGGAGGTTTTGTGGCCACGGCCACTCATGGAGAAGCCCACCGTGACATGTGTCATGGCACCCCCAGACCTGGTCTCCAGGCCCCCTGCCCTGATTATGAGAGTCTTGAGCTCTTATGCCAGCAACAAGAGAGAGGAATGAATGATCAGGAGCACTGACCTGGGCTGTGAGCTGTCGCTGGTGATTGGAGGCTCAGGGAGGCTCAGGGGAGCCCTTCCTGGAGAGAGGTTTATGTCAAGCGCTCTCTCAGGGTGTGAACACAGGAGGTGCTGGTCGATTCACCTTTGGGAAAGGGACCCAGCTGATAATCCAGCCCAGTAAGTGCTTCTATCTGGGAGGTGGGGATCTAAACGCAGGCCCAAGGGTACGTGTCCAAACCCTGCTTGGGAGCCTCAGGTAACACTGCCGCCACTGGCACCATCCTAAGTACACAGGAGGTTTTGAGCCAAGTAGATGTAGAAGGTCATGTGGTCAATGGCTTGGAGGACTCCTGAGATTTGTCGTTTTGCAAATGTTTGACTATAAGTCCATTATTGAAAATTCTGGGCTCTAGCAGACAGCAGATACGAGCTCAGTACTGGGGCACAAACCTATGTGAGCCACTTCAGCAGCGGCGCCTTTGCAATGAAAATTACTTTCCTAGGAAGTGCTGAAGTGGTTGTGTAGATAGAGGTTTAGCTGCTTCTCCTTTTCTGTCTGGCAGCCCTCTTTTCTGCCTGACTTAGGGACATTAAAACAGAAGTTATTAATCATCTCATTTCTCATCTGATTTCTCATCAAGAGTAACAAAAGGAATCCATTAACATAAGACCCAGAAAAAGAAAGGACAAAGGGCTCAATCCCAATGTCTTCAGAGTTGAACCTGACAACTCCTTGGCTTCATTCATAGTCAGTACCCCATGATCAACAGAGGCCAAAGAGGACACCTAGCAGTCAGTGCGCACCAAGCAAGCATGTGGCCAGAGCCCTGCTGCCCTCTTAGGAGCTAACACTGCAGAGTTTGGGAAGTGATACCTGCAGGATTGCCAAGGCTGCCCAGGGGAAGAGGTCATGGGGACAGTGAGAGGAAGGCAGAGGGGACCACATGGGAAGTCCAGCTTCTGGTTTCTGTTAAGGAGCATCTCACAGTGTAACCACTGGCAACGCCAGAAAACTTGCCTTTGGGACAGGAACAAGACTTCAGGTCAGCCTTGGTAGGTAATAGGAGCCATGAGGAAGCTAATTGTGTGTCTCTTTAAAAGAGGGAGCACTACAGAGGGGCTGTCCTGACCCGAGTCCTCTCTCCATGCTGAGGAGGTGACCTCACCTGCCTCTACCAATACCTGTGTGTTTTTGATTTCTATAACTGAGGCTTTTCCTTTCCACCTGTGAAAATGCCTACTGTCTTCCTTATACTGTTTTCCTTCAGAACAGCAGGTTTAGGACTTTGTCACTCCGAGCCACAGAATGAAATTGCTCTCACATAGAGAAGAGCGAGTCCTGCTGACTCTGATCATTTTTCAGGGGTGACATGTGTGAATATGAGGAAGTGGGCTGGAGTGACCTTCTGTGACTGTCTTAGCAGAAACCTTGAGGAAACCTGTTTCATGTCCTTCTCACGCAACTTCTGAGAGGAACCATTTCATTAGTCTCTTGGTGGAATCAAACCAAAACTTTGACCCTCTGAGGCCATAATCAAATACCAACCCTTTTCCCCAAACCAGTGCTGTGTTTCATTATTTACCAATTATGAAATGACTGCATGATCATTAACATGAAATTATATAGATGAATGGTTTGAATATGTTGAACCAATGATTCAGATGCAAATTGCAGACATTCTGGAGCAAGCCACCAGGCAGTTCCTCAGACACAGGAGACCCTGCAGATGGACGGTCTACTTGGGCCTGATTCTTGCAGCATCTTTTTGCATGCTGTGCAGGGACCTGATTGAAAACTGATCGCATGTCTCAGTGTTACAATTTGGGTTCTAGTTTAGCCGTGCTTGGTGCGCTGAGAACCACCTGTGTTAGCCTAGAAACCTGGCAAAATGTCTCCATCCCAACAGGAAAACAAGATTGGGATGATTGCATTGTGTGGTATTTGTCAGTGCCTCTTCCTGCTGTCTCTGCCACACTGGCAGCCAGCTACAAGGTTTCCCCGGGAGGTTTTTGTTAGAGCACGAATTGCTGTGGCAATAACAACAATGACCTACGATTTGGAGCAGGGACCAAAGTGACAGTAAAACCAAGTAAGTTTGGAGGTGTGGACCAATCTCAAAAGCTGACCTGAGTATGGGCAGTGCTGTGTTGTGCAGTTTCAGTGAAATTAGGACCCTGCTGTGCCAAATAGGAGCAGTGTACCTGTTTCTTTGTGCCTGAGATCCTGAGCTGGTTGGAAGTCTGTTAGTTAATAAATTCTGGCAAACCAAAGAATTGTGTTAGGCAGGAGTAGTAAATTTCACTAGCATCTTCATTGGCTCTGGATATATAGAAATGCTAAGATAATGTGTAAAACCCACATGATATGACAAAATTAAAACACTGAAACCACTCAGATACCAGGTGTTCCTCAATAAGAATCCCCCCACTCTAAAAGAAAGGAAATAGCTCTTTGGTGATTTTTTATTACTACTATTCTTTATTTAAAAAAAAAAAAAACTGTAGCTGTTAATGTCATGATGTTACTGGTCCCTAAATGAGCCACTCTCTGATCCCAACAGGGGCCACTTGTTCTAGGTCATGTCTCTGCCTGACCTTGCTTTTTGTCCTCAGGTGTTCAAATCTGTTATGTCCCATCATCCTATATGGAATTGCAAATTAGGGATTTAGTGGGTTAAGCTAGGGCAGCCCACCAGAGCCCAGTGTTGCAGAAACAAAACAGGTAGTTTAAGGTCACGCTCAGATCTATCTGCACAGCCAGCTGTTATTTTTAGAGAAGTGTCCTAACCTTGCCAAGGAGCTGGGAGCCGAGGCTGCAAGGTGGTGAGACATCCACTAGAGGGGAAGATGATCTCACTTGCTCGGTCTCCTTCTCAGTCCCTCCTCCCGGCTGGTTATTGTAAGGCCCTGTGTGACTGTGAATTTTGGAGCAAGTCAAGGAAAGCTCACCTTTGGAAAAGGAACTAAACTCTCTGTTAAACCAAGTAAGTGTTGGGGTTTTCAAAGACTGCACCAGAGAGTGCAACTGAAGCACATCCCAAAGTGAGTGAGAAGAAATTTACCAACCTTTTCTCTCACATCTTAAGCCCCTTCACCCTTGACCCCCACAGAATGGCTCCTGGTCAATGCCCTGGCTATCCTAGGTCCAGACTGGCCTTTCCCTCTGATGGACAAAGGCAAACTCTTGAGCTTCCCTCCCCAGGATGGTGCTCCTCAGAGTGACTGCCCACCCCACACAGGACATGGTGATCTCTTTGTCAATAGTCTCCTGGAAGAGGAAACTTCACCCATATTATCAAGATCCCTACATGTCAAGTCAGTCTATGACTGCTCTGATTAGTTTTTAGACATTAGCTTCAATAGTGCATCCTGGGAGGAGAAGGAACAGAGCGGCTATGGTGAGGGGGTTTTTGTTTAGGGAGAACACATTGTGGGACTCAAATAGCGGGTATAATCTCAACTTTGGCAAAGGCACCTTACTGTTGGTCACACCCGGTGAGTTCTTGTGGTTGACTAATTATTCTTTCTGGAAAGAAATCCAGTGGGACCTGTTGAAACACAGCTAAATTTAATTGCTTCGTTTAGCATGCAGTTGTTAACTATGTCGGATGTGTGAGAAAGATATGAATACATGTTTCCCTGGAGGCTGGATTTGGTTATCAGGTCTGTGGGCAGTTTGATAAATTGGAATAATACTGCAGTCAGTGTTTTTCAAAGGTCCACAGTGCATGTTGTGGCTTTGGGAAAGAGGCAGAGATAAGAAGAAGAAAAGGTTTGTGATAGAGACAGAAGCAAACTAATAAAAAGGGAGGCTACCCAAACAGCAGTGTGCCAAGGAAGTGTGTCCTCAACAGATAAGTGATGAGGACCCAGTGGGCTTAAGTCTGGTCGAACCAAAAAACAGGAGTGGGCTGAGGACTCTGGGGAGAGGGGAGGCAGCAGTTTCAAGCTGCCTGTGGCTCTCTCCTTCTGAGAGATGCAGAACTTTCTGTGGAGGGAGGACAGCCCTGGCTGTGTCATATCAGTGGACTTGTTTCTCCTTGACAGATCCCTTCTTCACCACAGGCCAACTAGTTCCCCACAGAATACACCCCATTACCTAGGGAGAGGCACAGAATCCCAGGCCTGTGGAGGGCTTTACACCTCCACTGGATTATCTGTGAGGAAGAAGAATGTTCATCCAAGCCGTGAAGCTGTCAGGAGAGAGTGATAAAGACAGATGACAAAAAGCAATATTGGAATTTACAGCCTACCTCCACCCTGCAGAATTCAGTAGGCTTTGTGGTTGTTTGTTTTGCTTTGGTGTTTTTTGTTGTTGTTTTGTTTCGTTTTTGTTCTTGTTTTTTTCCTGTTAGCTACTGCAATGGTGCCTTCCATGCAGGCTCCGTACCCACAGAAATGTCTGCCATTCCACACTTTGGTAGTATTTTGTCAACAATCCTCTGTGCCTGAGCCAGGTATGACAATAAGGTAATGGGGCTGATGTGTTGACAAATTAGCCTTATATATTTAAACGTGTGGCCCAGACAAAGCACACAGCCCAAAGTGGTACTCACTTCTGTCCCGCACTCCTGCTGCTCACCTCTTCTGAAGCTGCCCTCAAAGGCCACAGCACTTTCTTTTTGCAGCAGCCATGATGGCTTTACCCTCTGAAGGCAGACTTCTTGTTTGTTAATATTCAAGATTTCGGAGCCAAGGCTTATCAGTAGAGCAGGGGCTCAAGCTAGTTACCGGTCCTGTTTTGGATCCAAAATAAGGTGTGACCATAAAATAATGTCATTAGTTTGTTTTTATGGCTCCTAAACTGACTCTCAGAAGTCAGTTCAACTTCGAAGAGTTCAATAGTCATTTAGATATTTAAGTCCTAGTACATTTGCTTAATCAGCCTTTTTACTTAATAAGCACACTTAAGATAATGAGAACATGAGATTGCACAAGTTTTACAAACTTGGGCCCAACAGAAACAGAAGACTTTCTGTATAGACTGAGATATAATCCCAGGAAAATCCCTTTTTAGGAAAACATGAGATCAGGGCCTTTCAACGGGAAAAGTTCCTATCATGTCCTATTGTTGAACGGTAGAGCTGCTTCAGGAGAGGCACCTTACACTGGTTTATGTAGAGACATATAGCACTGTGACTAACACAGGAAACTCCAAATATGTCTTTGGAGCGGGCACCAGGCTGAAGGTTTTAACAAGTGAGTATTACAGACAAAATAGACTGTATTTTAAAAGTTCTTAGTGTTCATACTTGAAGGACAAGAGAAGGTAGAATAAGGGAAGTACCAAAATTATCTGAAGTGGCAATTCTGGATCCCCCAACTCTGAATAGAAGGGTAAAGGAAGGTTCTGAAGATCACCATGATGAATTAACCACCCATCTCATAAGAACTGTATCAATCATTAGAAGAATTTCACGAGTTAAAGTTCTCAAGAGATTCTTCGGAACACACTAAGAATTCTGCTGCCTTATTTCCTTTAAATTGTACTCTCATTTCACATTTTTCACTGGCTTTTCCAACCCCTCTTTATGTTCTCTCCCCTTTCCAACTCGGTGCTTCATCTGGGCACTCATTTTGAGAACCATCTCAAGGGAAAATCATGCCCGCTGCCTAAACTGTCACTCAAGGATGCCTCAAATCTGGGCCCTTTCTATGCTCCCTATTTATTTCCAGATATTCGCTTCCACAGACTCTCCAC
The DNA here is from genome assembly GCA_004027875.1 of Aplodontia rufa. NCBI lineage: Eukaryota > Metazoa > Chordata > Mammalia > Rodentia > Aplodontiidae > Aplodontia > Aplodontia rufa. Next base: position 30,493 of record PVKS010002191.1, read on the forward strand.
CCAGGCGAACTGGGCACCTGCTTCCCCGAACACTCACAGGTGCCCGTGCCCGTGCCCTGTTCCGTACAGCAGGCACCCTGGCCCCACTCCTGAAACCGGCTTGCATAGGACAAACAAATCAGGTTTCAGCCTTGTAGCCTGGAGACCCAGCACAGTTGTCACCAGAATTAACTTTATATGGGTATTTGAGAAATTACATGCTTTTTAAAAAATGAAAGAGGCCATAGTAAGTGAGCTAGCAAAGAAGGAAAGAAGGAGGTGTTTTCTGTATTGAGGGTGAGAAGGTAGGATCTGTCCATGAGAAGTTTTTCTCTGGATAGAAACAATGCTGATTCGATCAAGTAGGGAATGGATGAACTGACACAATTCCCATGCGTCTCTTGTTCTCCCCTGGAGCAGTCCATTCCTGACTGTTGGTTGTTAGGCTCTTGGTAGTCAAGGTGGCCAGTGTTGATTGGGAGAAATCACCTTTTTATTATAAGGGTATGACTTCAGGTTAGACCTTGAGCTGTCTTGTTTTCTGGGAAAGGGACTGTGTAAATGGAGAAGCCTCCCCTAGGAAAAGGATAGGAACTGATGAAAATTCCTTTTCCTGATGACCTTCTAAGCAGAGGCTGAAAAGATCTGGAGCTGGAGTCAGGAGCAAATCCCACAGCAGACCAGTGCATGTGATTGTCTCTAATTCTGAGCAGTAAAGAAATTGGCCGCCTTCTTAGCTATTCCAGAAGCTGGACCTCGGTGCACAGTACCTGGCTCCAGCACCTTGGACGTGTGGGTCACACCCTGACCCCTCTTGCCAGGTGGGCAGTGATGGCCCCACAGTCTCTCCCACTGTCATGATAGTCTACCCGCTTCTGTTCTGGTGCCATGAACATAAACTGCTTCCACTTTGTCCAAATGAGGTATATGATTTTCAGAACCCTGGAGAATTATTATCTAAAACACTAGAGGATGTGCTGGGATTTGGGCAGTCAGTGTTCTGGGCCTGTGCAGGAAATCTCCTTCTTTAGAATATTTAGAAAGAATATCCTTCATTTATCCAATGCGGAAACAGTCCTGAAACCCAAGCTGGTGCTGGGATTCTGTGCCAGCTTATTACTGTGACAATTACTTAATATTCTCTGTGCTCATGGTATCGCTCCTTCCAGAAGATCTTTAGGGAAAACTTAGTTTGGTTTCTAGGAGGTTTTTGCTGAGCTGAAGATCACTGTGTGAATAATAATGCAGGCAGCGTGTTCACATTTGGAGGGGGAACAAGGTTAATGGTCAAACCCCGTGAGTATCTCTGCTGAATCCATAATGAATGCTCTATTTTAAAAAGGAAGCCTAGCTAAGCTCCATTTTCTGTTTTCTCTACTCAGTTTTTTATACTAATTCTAATCATTAATTCTAATGATTATATGACATATATACAAGGCATATGTGCATGTGAAAATGAATACATATGTAATTGTCTGGCACAGGAACAAATGTACTGTAGATAAATAGACTCCTTGTCCTTTTTGTCTTGACAATTTGAAGCAGCAAGCCTGATTGTGTTCAACACAGGGATGGGTGTGCACTGGGGCAGGAGAACCCTTCTCCAGTGATTTTATCAGGATTGCACTGATCTTTGTGGTCTGGTCAGGTGGCAGCTTGGTCTGGAGACGGACAGATGAGGAGTCTTTCTACCCTAACCCTACCCTGAATTGACCACTGTAATAAACAGTCTTCCCCACTCCCTCTCTGGCCAGGATCCAATTTGGAGGCGCACACAGGCCGGATTCAGGGATTGAAAGGGATTTCCTGGTACACATTTGCTGGTCCATTTCTGTAAAGCTTTCTATGACTGTGTAATGTTGGCAACAACCGTAAGCTGATTTGGGGATTGGGGACAAGTCTGGCAGTAAATCCAAGTGAGTCTTCATGTTAACTCTCTCAAACCTGTCTGTACAGTTTGAAATAGCTCAGAAACTGTCACCTCCTTTTTTAACCCTGTTTTAAAAAGTTACAGCCAGAGTTTTTGTCCAGTCCTCCAAAGTTGAATCCTTGCCTATTCCTTGATCAAAATAACTAAATAGAGGGCTCCAGAAATGTGTGGTAGGAAGAGTGAGTATTAGACTGCTTTTGTACAGAGCAAACAGCTAGGCCCATCCCAAAAAAAAGGCTGTCAGGAAGCATTGAAAGTTGGAGAAAGCTAAGATATACATCTCATTTCATGTCTTCTTTGATCCCTACTACTCCAACCTCACAGTGGGCCATTGGTAAATACTATTCCCCTCCAGCCAAGGAGAAGGAGAGTGCTGCTGGGAGCTCCCAAAGCCTCAGGTCATCCCCGCCACCATGCAGAGAACATCTCCCTTCTATGGATTATCCAGAATGGCTCTAATGGGTCACGTAAATCCCACATCTCTTCATTCTCTTTGGCCTAGAGCTTTACTGTGACTTGCTAGATGTAACAGGAAAGGAAATGGTTTCATCCGAACTCCAGCCTCCCCTGAGAAGCTGTTCATTCCAGGAATTCTTCAGGAGCACCTTCATGACCATTTACTCCTTTCAGAATGTGGTTTCATAACCGAATTTTTGTTCCCAGCAGTGTTTGTTGGGGCTATATCTGGGATTAGCTCCTGAGTCAGTTCTGGAGGAGGAGTTGCACAGGGAGCCAAGGGGCTTAGGAAAGACGTCTTTGATGTAGACATTAATGAATTGAGCTTTTAAATGGTCTTCTGTGTGCTAACCTAAGGCTCCCAGGGAGATCACCCTACCTTTACCCTACCTTTGCAGCTCTAAGTGTGAGACTTGTGCAGTTAAAAAAAAAAAAAAAAGAACAAATATTGAACTAATTTTGATTTTAAGTTTCTAAAATATAAGACTTTCAGAGGAACCATCTTGTGGTATACTTATTAAGGACATATGCTACCTATTTTGTCACTTGTACTTCAAAAGAAAACCCAAAATTAAAAAAAAAAAGGTTAGTAAATGTGCTGGCATGTTTGTTAAGAGCACAAATTTTGGAATCAGACTGCTTGAGTAAACCTTAACTCTGCTACTTACTAGGTGTGTGACCTTGGGCAGGTTATCTGGTCTCTTTATGCTTCATTTTTCTCATGTGTGGAATGGGAATAATAATAGTATGTAGCTTACTGAAATACCATTAAAAGAGTTAATACTGATAAAGGGCATTGTATAATGGCAGGCACATAGTAAGTCTTAAGGCAATATGCTTTTATTGTTATTAGATCAGGTTGCTAAGAGGAAGGAATTATAAAATAGAAAGGATCTTCACTGACAGTTTTTGTAAAGTGCAGTATTAGAGTGTAAGCAGCAACATAGGAAAAGTAACATTTGGCCAAGGGACAACTTTACAGGTAAAACCAGGTAGGTCTGGCAAATTGCAATTGTCCAACATGTTGATTTTCTTTTTAACCTTCTCTGCTTTTTCAAATTCTAACCAAAAACTCTTATCTTTAGGTTTTGCTAAAGTAAATAGAGTGTCAAGTGGCTAATAAGGTCTTTCAGAGCCTCTGTGGTTTCAGCTAGTGGCAAAGGGGGGAAGTAGGAAAGTGTTTTTGTGCAAGACAGAAGCACTGTGCCAAATTTTGGGGCAAACAAACTCATCTTTGGACCTGGAACAAGACTCACTGTTCTTCCATGTAAGTCCTTTACCACTTGAGAAAAAGCCCTTGATCTATAATGACCAGCTCTCTCATTCCAGACCCCTACTGAACCTCTAAATGATCTTCCCAGGGCTAAGCTGATAAGGCTCTCCAGGGAGAAGGTGACTCTTACCTTTGCAGCTCTAAATGTAAGATACGTACTCTGAGAAAAAATGGGAGATGTCAGTTGCAAAGCCAAAATGAACCCAGTGGGTGTAAACAGTTGGACCAGTTTTAATGTTAAGTTTATAAAATGTAAGCCGTTCAGGAGACCCATCTCAGGGCACATTTATTAGTTTGTGTCTATACAGCAAAATTGCCCAGTTAATTTGATTAATGTTGGTAGCTGATCCAGATATTTAGGCACTTTCTTGAGCAAACTTCTTTGGGCTTAAAATTGCTTGAATTGACTGTCACATTACCTAAATAATTGCCAAATCTGTTTTACTTTGTGCTGTATAGACTCAGCCTAATAAAAACAAATGCTGTTGTATTTTTCCCCAGTCTGTCTCCTCTCCCCACAGAAAGTTTTCCTTCTATTAAACAGCATCTCTTCACACAAAGAGAAGATACCCAGCAAGCCATTTGACTTATTGCTGCTGCTATTTTGCATTTATATGACTCCTTTCCCTGGAAGAGATTAAGACACTTTATAGGACTTATTAGCTAAACAGATTGACAGCCTAATTAGGAGGAGAGAAACAGATTCTGAGTATTTTTTTGTGGCTGCTGTTCCTACCCACTTGTATAGAATACTTGGTCAGATGGCTCCATGATGCAGGAGCAAGACAGGGAGGTGGTCTCCCTCTGTAGTGTGGGGCTTCTCGGCTTCATGCAGGAGGTTGTCACAGGAGGAAGAACAGGACTAAATAGGTCAGGGCAGCTGCCAGGGCAAAAGAATTTCTTTCCCCCAGAATTTACATGTACTCACAAAGCAGATTTTGACATCTGCTGTCCCGTGTGTCTACTCTTCTTACCAGCAGTGAGACCCTCCCGCTCCAGACCCTATTCCTTCCATCTCTAGCTCCTCTGGTGAACTCCTTCTCTCTCCTTTGAATTCCTGACTACTGTGCCCAGCTCAGCACCAGCACTGCAACCATGCACTGCTGCCTGACTCTTTGGCACATCTGTTATATTTCTGAGGAGCTTCTTAGCTCTTTGAATGATCTTAAAGTGGCTCAGGGACCTGGGAGAATCCTCCCTAAGGATGAACCACAGCAGAGCCCCACAGGGGTAGAGGTGCTGCCTTGGGTCACCGAAGTCTGGGGCTGGGTCCAGGTTGAGGAAGAGCCTCTGGAAAGAAGGAATAAGGAATGCCATTGCTTTCATGATATCGGTGTTTGAAGCTCTCTCATGCCTGAGAAACTTTAGCTTCCACCTTGGGACCAAAGACATGTGACTGCGAAGAAGTGGCAGGGTTTTTGTAGTGGAGTCAACTATTGTGGACAAACAGGCTCTGGGGATGTGCTGCGCTTTGGGTCTGGCTCTCAAGTGACTATAATGCCACGTAAGTGCATCTTTTCTCATTTCTGTGGGTTAATATCTCTAAGTCAGGAAGTTCTTCACATCCCCTTCCCCATTCCCAACTAGTCACCATGGGATAGAGTTTCTGGGTCTACTGACACAGCCATTTTAACCATTAAGAAAGGTCAAATTCATTTTTAAAACTAACATGGATGGATTGCATTTAAGGCTGCCAACAGTGACGGGGAATTAGCATGTCAAGGGACATAATCTATGCTCAATCACTGTCATGGGAGGACAGGCTTGTCTTCCTCTCCTCCCTCCTGAGGCCTCAGAATTCCACTGACCTTTCCATGCCTGTCTCTTCTGGCAGATGAAGTGGTTATGTCCACTAACTTTCTTGTAGATAATCACCAAAGACAGATATATTCTTTTAGTTTTCACCTAGGAAAGCTTTTGTATTAGTAAATGTGACAATAAACTCCAGCTAACATACTCCCTGCTCTCCGTGTAAACAATACCTTGACTCAAGCAATCACACTTGCCCACATTATTCATAGTGCATTTCAGTGCTGCACCCCACTGTACTGCCACCAGCCCTTCTTATCTTCACAGCACTCACTAACAAGCTAAACAGAATCACACATCATCAGGCATATTCCACAGACAGAAAAGCTGACGCAGGGGCTGGAGCAGTGGCTCAGTGGTTTCAGCACTTGCCTGGCAAGTGCGAGGACACGGGTTCAAACCCCAGCACCACGTACACAACTGAGTGTTGGAGCAACTAAGGCCATGTGAAAAACTAAATAAAGTTGTTTCTCTCTTTAAAAAAAAAAAAAAAAAGAAAAAAGAAAAGCTGACGCAGAGACAAGTTAAATCATATAAGTAAAAAAAAAAAAAAGTCAGGGGCTGGAGCGGTGGCTCAGCGGTTGCAGCGCTTGCCTGGCATGTGTGAGTATGCGAGTTCAAACCCCAGCACCCAAGTATACAGCGAAGTCTCAGAGCAATGAAAGCCATGTGAAAAACTACATAAAACTAATTCTCTCTCTCTCTCTCTCACTGTCCCTCTCTCTTTTAAAAGAAAGAAAAAAGAAAAAAGTCAGGACTAGGATTAGAGTTTGAGATTCCCCATTTTCTTACAGTGAATGGTGTTGAGCTTCATGTTGAGAATTGAACACATAATAAGCACAAGACATAGGCTTTTTCTAGGAGTTGAAACTTAACCCAAACAAGACTGACTGTTTGATGGCCTTAGAGTTTCAAACGCATCCCCAAATCTTCTTTGCTGTTGGTAGTCATTCGGTACTGGTGATGGGGAAAGAGCAGAGGGGGTCAGGAGGTTTTTGTAGGCCTTGGTATCACTGTGATCACCAACACCAACAAGCTCATCTTTGGGACTGGGACCAGACTACATGTCTTGCCAAGTAAGTACTAGAGACCAAGGAGAAAATTGGAAAAGGTGTTTTCTAGAAACAGACAGGCTGTGTTGATATGTTCTCACAGTGCTACAGGCCACCCTTCCCAGCACTGTGGGGCCTTCCAGGCCTCTGGCTGCAGGGTCTCTGGTCACTCGGGGCACCATTTCTCACCGAGATGGCCAACTTAGATTAATCTACATGTGAGCACCATGCTACTGATGAAATCTTATCAGCAATGAAAATAAGATACTAGAGAATCAGACGCCTTGTGACTCCAAGCAAATGATCTGTTTCTGTTTTACATTTTTATTTAAAATATCAGGAAAGGTGAATCAAGTTCAACTCCTCTAATTTGAGAACTGTTTATAAATTATGCTTCCCTTATATGCAGAGAGACTTAGATTGACTTTCAATGTTCAGTCATTTGATTTCATCATCTGTGTCTGGAATCTATAATGGGCAAGGGAATCAAATGTAATTAAATGAGCAAATAATCTTCAATAGTCAATATTCCTACATTGTTTTATATGCTTTGCTCTGGAGTTTTTATCTGGGCTTTATCTCTAATAGGCTCCCCAGAAGGACAGTGAAGGTTTTTGTTAAGGTTTTTGTGTCTGTGTGGATAGCAGCTATCAGTTCATCTGGGGCTCTGGGACCAAGCTAATTATAAAGCCAGGTAAGACTCAGATATGTGTCAGCAGGGGAGAGAAGACACTAGTTGAATAATGCACAAAGAATAGCATGAGAATTATGTTTTTAAGAATCATTCAGCCTGCTGGAGACAAGGCATTCAACCCAAATGGGGTCTTCACTCTCAGTGAGAGGCAATGTCAATTCCCTTGCTTGTTCTGGTTGCTTCCGGAATGGATGATGCTTAACTAGCCCTCTAAGAGCAAAGAACCAAGTTGCTAGGGAGTGTCAGATTCCCTCTAGTATGTTAGAATGCTTTTCCAAGGATAAGTCAGCCTCATTCCATTGGGAGAATAAATTCAAAGAAATAAGAAAGGGCAGCCGCCAAGGACCAGTAGGTGAACAGTAGCGTGTCCTCAGCTTTCTCGACCTGCTTCCCCAGGCTGCTGTCCTGCATGGAGATCAGGCACCTACAAGGCTCGTGGCACTGTGAATCCCCCAGGGTGCTGGGCTTCAGCACAAACCCCTTAACGGTAAACGGAATAAGGCCATGTCAAGGGAGTATGACTGCTAGGGGTACTTGCCCAGTTGACTTTTGCAGCTGTTGGCATAGGGCTGTTCTAAGCATGGAAAGACACAGAGCTGCCCTCACCCCATCCTGCCATGCCCCGCTTGAGGGTTATGGCAAAGCCCTGAAGGGCTGTGTGAATTACGGGAGTGGAAACAAGCTCACCTTTGGGACCGGCACTCTGCTTTCTGTCAAGCCAAGTACGTGAGTAGTGGGATTTGTCAGGTGGACTCTGTTGATGGCAAAGGGGAGGTAGCAGCCACACTTTGGTGACAAGAATAGCTGAAGGCTGACTTTGTTCCCTGCCATCATCCTTCACCTGCCGCAATATACTGGTCTCTAGAAATTTCCCATTCTGCTGGGTGGCACATGAGCTAGGAAAGGGCAATTGGTGATAATTTTCAGATAAACCCTGGGGAGGGAAAAAAAACCATTGCAGAAAAATTCTTCTCATCTAAATGCTGCAAGCATGCTGCAAGCTTTCTGCTTCTGTGAATTCTATTTCCCATCCATTTATCAGCTCTGATCACACCTTTACCTATGTAGTTACGACCTCTGCTAATCCATTGATACAATTCTGTGTCAGCTGGTCCTAGCCATATCTCTTTTCACCCAAATGAGACTCTGGAGCCATCGTTGGGGAGATTGCTGAGGGTGGGGGAGGGGAAGGAGAGAGGTAGGGTGGGTTAGCTCGGTGGTAAAGCCGGTTCCACCTGACACCTTCCCTCCATTGCCTACTTGTGCTTCCCCTTCACTTCCCTTTTGTTTATTGTGGACACCTGCTGCTCTCAGGCTTGAACTCTTCTTCAAATCTGAAGAATTGATGGTCTAGTCATGTTGGGAATGAGATCAAGTCTTCTCCCTCCACACTTAAAATTCTACCACCAAAGCTTATTTTAGCCTTGGGCCCCTATGTGGGATGCTCACTCCTCTCTGTTATACAAACTCTTAACGTGTATTAAAACCTGGCCAAGACTCAGCTTTGAAGTAAAGTTGCTCTCGTGAGCCCTTATCCCTGCCCACAATATAGTAATCTTTTCTATAATGGAAAATGGCCACTTCTTCTTTTTACTTCAGAGACAGTGTGTCATTACTCCCTACACCTTCTCGCTGAAACAATATGTGAGTCCATGGTGGAACTTCTTTGGGGAAATATTTTCCAGGCTATTGCATAGGCATTAAACACACTGAGAAAGCTTAAAAATAAGGTGAGCCATAGTGGCAGACAGGACCAGGCAGCTTAGGTAGTCTGGAGGTGGGCTTGGATGGCCTGTGACCGCAAAACATCCTTGTGGACCTGTGCCTCTGAGACTGAGTTCACGCCTGAGAAAGAGAGTTGTTAACAAATGGCTTGATTCCACTTTGGCAGATGTCAGCCTAGAAATGCAAAGTGGTTTTAGAAGCTCCTAAGTTGGTCTTTTAAAAGGAGAAATGGCTTGTTTTATGTAGCAGAACCAGTCTTTTTCAGCCAATGATAAAAGGTCCATTTCTAGAAACATAGTGTGGGGGTACAGGGAGTCCAAATGCCCGCTCACTGAGGTGCCATGAGTCTGGTTGGGTTTCACTAGGGGTTTCAGTAAAGGCAGGAAATGCTGTGAGAATAACAACAGATTCTTCTTTGGAAGTGGAACCCAACTGGTGGTGAAACCCAGTAAGTGGCCATGTTCCCTTTATATTTGACCAAACAAATAAATCCTGTGAAGTTAGTGGAGATTTAATCTAATATGTAAACAGATGTATCTTTTGAGAAGTAACTTTTGCAAATACATGCAACATTCATAATTGCTAAGAATAGAATAAATCGTCCTTAATATGGTAGCTAAGCTCTCCTTCCTCCAGAGAGATTTTGGGGCCATGAGTTATTTACGGCCACAGAATCTCTTAAACTACATTCTGCAATGATTTGTGTGTTTACTGTGAATTTGCCCACAGAACTTGTCATCTATTAAAAATGAGCATCTATCTCATTTTAAATGCTACTAATATTTATAAGCTACCTTCTTTGTCTCTCATGCCTACACATTTATTGCAAAAGATCTAATAGGAAACTGAAGCATCTCCCATTTTGACAAATGCCCACATCTAGTCTCATACATGTCACATTTCCCTAAAAACACAGCTTTACTATTCAGATGCAATAGGGGAAAATAAAACAGTTCAGAGATGAATTGATGATCCCAAATAGCTTTATCTACACCTGAAAGAGAATTCATAGTGAAATAAAATGGCAGGCAGGACAAGGTTTTTGTTTAATGATCCATAGGGAGAAAAAACTTTTTAAACTTACCTTGTCGGGAAAGAGGGAAAAAAGGCATTCAGGGACCTCACTATTTGTGGGGAGGATCCTGGGTGTCAGTTTCTGCACGTTGCCATTTGGGGGACAAGGTCCATCCATATGTCAGACAAAAATAATAATAATAATTTTAAGAGGCAGTGTTGTCAAGTAGTCCAACTAGGTTATTAAACTTGCAACAGGTTAGGGTTGAGACTTGGAAATGAGCAACCCAAGGGGCTTTTAAAATAGGAGAGCTTATTTTATGATGGTTTAGCTCAGAGCAACACCAGAGGACAAGGAAATGAGCCAGCTGTCTCCACAGGTTTGTTGTAGAGGCTGGTAAGTACAGCCATCCCACGTTGATCTTTTGGTTATCATTTGCTTGTTTGTTTCCTTTTCTTCTCTTGTGGTCCTGGGGATCAAATTCAGGGCCTCATGCGTGCTAGGCGAGTGCTCTACCACTGAGCTGCATCTCCAGCCTGTTAATCTTTTATAATGACTGATAAGAAGCATCTTTGGGGTAAGGTGGATGAGGAGGAGGCAGCAATGAGGCTTCGTTCTGTAATTGTCAAACAAGGATCCATCTGGGTTAATGTCCATCTCTTGGAGGTGAGAGGACATATTCATGTTCTATAAAAGGAAAAACATTCCTCCAAAGACAAGGATCCATCTGAACCAAAATGAATGATCCCCATTCTCCAGCCAGGGAAAGTCTACAGTGAGTGGAATACACATTAGCTTGACCTGAGGCAAAGTATCCTCAGAGAGTGGTGACAGGGCTAACTCTAGATAGAGCAAGGCTTACAGCTCAGAGCCAAGGCTGAGGTGAGGGCTCTGTAATTGCAAAATTGCAAGTCTATCTTGGGTAGAAAACCAGCTGTATGCCCAAAACTGCCCATTTCTCTTTTTTTTTTTTAACAACTTTATTTGTTTGTTTGTTTTTGAGAAAGGGAGAGAGTAAGAAGGAGAGAAAGAGAGAATCAATTTTAGTTCTTCATCTGGCTTTGATTCTTGAACACTTAGTTGTGTGTGGTCCTGGGGTTTGAACCCAGGGCCTGTGCATGCCAGGCAAGAGCTCCAACTGCTTAGCCACTGCTCCAGCCCAAAGCTGCCTGTTTCTGACTTCTTCCTTGTTTGGGCTCTGAAGTGTGGATTTCTAGTTCAGTGTTGCCTGCCAGACAATTTTGCCTGCAGAAACAGAATGTGTTTGATATTCAAAAGGAGTTTGTTGAAGTGTTGCTTTTATAATTCACTCTCAGTGTCAAATGAGGTCATTCAATTTCCTCTCTGCATATTTGCAATAAGCAGCATAAAATTCAAGCAAAATAACCAGGAGACACAAAAAAAGATGGCTGTACAGATAATAAAGACTGTTATAGCAGAAGAGACAATATGAGAAATCTGTTAAGCCCCGTGAAGGTGAACTGTCCATCAAGGAAGGTGTAGCTTTCTCAAAAAGAGTCACGACAAGTTTTTGCTATGCTCTCAATCACAGTGTGAATCAAAATTCTTACAAAATGATCTTTGGAAAAGGGACGCCACTTCGTGTTCTCCCCAGTAAGTGCTGTGTGTGTAATTTTCTGATATTGATTCCCATTGAGTTGAAAGGATTTTGAGCATTGAGTGGGAAAGTTTCTTAGGCTCTAAGATCTGTGGGTGGCCTCAAGTTCCTGGGCCCTTCCACAACTTGGCCAAATACCAGATTCCACCACCCCAGTGCTGGGAAAGCTCCTGTCAGTCTTCTGTTACCTAAATAGCAATTAACTTTTTTTGTTGGGGGTGGGGGATTTGAACCCAGAGCCTTGTGCATGCTAGGGGAGCACTCTACCACTGAGCCGTATCTCCAGCTCCAATTATCTTTTTATTTTCTATTATGAAGAGTAAAAATTTACAAAACTTTGTCCACAATTCATTTTCTAGTCTTTCTCTCTGGGCTTGTCCCCAGTGGCCTGGATTGTTTAATCCAGTGTGATTTTTGGCTCCAACTAAAAACTCACACTGGATTTTGAAATGACCCCAGCAATTACACTCCTTTTACTCTTCATAAAAGATCTACTTGTCTCTGGCCTTTGCTGAGGTTCCTGGCTCTGACGTCCCATGCCGTCTCACTCCCCTTGATTCAGGGATGGGCAGGAGATGGCTTCCTTAACAGCTCCTTTAGTGTCACAGACAACAAAGCTGGGATGCTGGCCAAGCACAACACCTTGCATTGAAACTTCTCGCTCTGTGCCATTTTCCAAATCTCTTTCTTCTTTTAGAAGTGACCGTGCCTTCTTACATCTACATAAAAAATAGTGAGGTGTTCATCATTAGTCCAGAATAGATGTTCAAGATTTTTCCCTGGCTAACAATAAAGTGGAAGCTTGCAGACAGTTCAGAAATGCGTTCTTGGGCCACAATTCCATGTATGGATGCTCTTTGGGGAAGGGTGGACAGGCAAAGCCAGGGGCATTTGGATTCTATCACAGTAAAGGGAAAGGGCAAAGATGTGCTAATGGAAAACAAGAGCTGTGTTTACCTGGGAAGATATCTGGGTGACTCTGCCAGGAAAGAGGATTAACAAGAGGAAGGGTCCAGGAAAACGGGTATTCAGGTTTTTGTTATGGGAACAATCACTGTGGGAATACAGGAAGCAGGCAGCTTGTCTTTGGACAGGGCACAAGACTTTCTGTGATTGCAAGTAAGTGTCCCTGGCTATCTCTAATTTGGATCCGCAGTGGCTCCTTCCCTTAAATGGTTTTCCATGTACCTAGCAAAGCTGGGTCTCCGTGGGACTCCCTAGGCAAGCCTCTCGAATGTCCCCCAGCTTGTTTTTATTTTCCTATATTCTGGTCATTGTTACCAGAATGACCATAGCTGTTGTCAGAGCTGCTCCTGGGCTGTGAGTGGTCTGGTGTGCTTGGCATCTGTGGGGTTTTTTTCAAAGAAAGGAGACTCTATGGATAGCCTGGGTTGCAAGCTACAGATTCACTTTCAGACAGGGCAACAAACTTTCAGTTATACCAAGTAAGTTCTCTTTTTCTGGCTCATTATTCTTCCCAAAAAGCCTGTATCCCATTCCACAGAAGCTGTCAAAACACAGGTGGTATTTTCTTTGCCTGATTTGTGTTGGGTGGTTCCTGAAACCCCCTGGAAATCAAGGTGGTTAATGCACATTAGTCCCCGGTGCGTTGTCCTTGGCCTTTTGATAACTTGTAGTCTCTCCCTGAAAAAATATGTGACCCTCCCCAGGAGGAAGGTCCAGGGGAAGAAGAGGGAAAAGGCAGGAAATGGATGAAAACAGACAAAAGGCCCTCAGGAATAACCAACAAGCTGGGATCCCAGGAGACAGAGCAGTGTGAATTTCCCAGGAGGTGCCCCTGCCAAGGCCTTCTTTCAAGGAAAATTACGGCAAATAGAACTGGAATGGGAAGTTGCTAGCTATTAGTATTCCTCCCACGCTCTGACCTAATTACAAGGAGATTGTTTTGGCCATGGGCAGTCATTTCAGGTTTTGTTTTGCTGTTGCCTCCCCACCTCCACCTGTCTTCCTAGAGGCCCCAGTCAAGGTTATTGCAATAGGACTGAACACTGTGTAACACCAATACAGGCAAATTAACCTTTGGGGATGGGACCACGCTCACTGTGAAGCCGAGTAAGTTGTGTTCTTCTTTGCCTGGGCCTTTAGGGGCAATCAATCAAATCATTAGTTTGAAAAATACTTTAATCCTATGCATCTGCTTGGGCTCTTTATTAATGTTCTTTCCCCAGGCCAAAGAGAGCTTGTTCTTGTCCCTGGTTTAAAATGAGATGTGAGTGCATGCGCACACTTGCTTGCTCTAGCTCACAGAGAGGGGCTCTCGGGAGCAGGTACAACCTGTGAAGGAAATAGAGATATAAACAATAATTGAGCCAATGAGGATGTCAGGAGGGATGTCCAGGGGACCTCTGACAGGATTCCCAGCAGGCTCCCTGGACATATGGGATGCGCTCTGTCTCTGTCTGATGGTCAAGAGTAAGAAATTCCTCAGCTTCTCTCTGCAATCAGTTCCAAAATGTAGCAAGCCCTTGCTGCCAGCAGATACTTTCTCACATCTAACTTTGATACCCCTGTTGCAACTTAAATCTGTTTGAAAAGAACCACTAGAACTCTGCACATCTGGAATAAGAATAAAATAACTGAACCCCAGCACTGCAAAAGAAAAAAAAATCTGTCATAGAATGTGAGACTCAGCACTGAGTCCACTTCTGCAGCACCTCTGAGTTATCAGGTGTCCTCTCCAGACATTTTTAGCCCAAGTAATGGTATGGGTTCTGCGGGATAGTGTGAGCTCTGGAGACAGGAAGTCTGAATTCAGATCCTTCTCCACTACTTAATTGGCTATGTGAACTTGGGCAAGTTACTCAACCTCTCTGTTTCCAAATCCATACATAAAATGAAGATAAAAATATAGTTACTTTGTTACATTATTATAAGAATCAAATGAAATAATGCAGCTAAATATTTAGCATACTACCCAGAATACAGGAAGAGTCCATTAAGCCCCAGCTATTAATAATAATGATAAACATCATCGCCGATGCATGGTAGAGCTTCTGTTTCACCCCTTGGGCTCTCCTGTCAAGGCTCTGTCATGCATCAGGAGCGGAGCTGGAGGAGGAGGGTGGGTGGAGAATGTCAGCCTGTTCTATGAAACTCCTCACCTGGGATTTGAAAGTGGAAATAGAAAGAATCCTGACTAATTTAAATACAAAACCATCCAAGTGTCAGAGGCAGGGGAGAGGTTTCTGCAGAGAGCTGCAGGGCTGGGGCTCCGGAGGCTACATCCAAACCCTCAAAAACAGGGACCTGTTTCCCAAACAACAGGGCGGGTGGTGCAGAAAATGAAACCTTCCTCTGCCCTGTAGTGAAGTGGATCCCAGCACCACTTCTCCCAAAAGCCCCTGCCCAGGAGAGGGACAGTGACAGAAGGAAGTTCCGTGGGGAAAGGCACTCAGTCCCAAAACTGTCCTTCTAGTCTTCTGGGTAAGAATGCTCATGAGAAATATGGCTCCCAAGACTAGCCATTAAATTCAGCTCTCAAACCCAGAGATGGAGGATCAGTGAAGCCTGCGGAGGCATCAGGGGGCAGGGTATTAAAAAAAAAGAAAGAGGGAGAGGCAGGTGGGAACTGAGCCACAATTCTAAACCTGTGAAAGGAAACGGTAGAAGGTGGAGAGCACTCTTCTCCAGCTCCACCAAGACCCAGAGCACAGGAGGTGGCTGATCCTGCAGGAAAGGAGGAGGTTAGCGGTAAAAACCTTTCTGATAGGTTTCTGAACAGTGAAGATGAGCTGGCAGGAGTTGTTTCCAGAGCACTTTCTCTGAAAAGAGATAGACACCCTCCTATCAGGGGCGAGTGAAGTGCAGCCCTGCCTCAAGGCAGGAGGAGAAAGGAGAGAACCTCTTCAAGCCTCTTTAAGGCCCTGGAGCTCCTCTCCCTGAAAAGATTTAGGCTCATTAATGCAGAACTGCAGCCCTGGGGACACAGGAGTGGGGATGGCTGGGTTAAGTTTGGGAACCTTTGCTGGCTTGATTCTCAGACTCCATTTGTTCTTAGGGTAGGACAAGACACACGGGTGAGCGTTTTCACCTTAAAGCCAAAAACACAGGTTCTGGGTCCTGGGTCTTTTGGAGTGTTAAGATGCCCTGGCACCTGGGGAGGAAGCTCTAGTGGGTTTTTGCTGAGCCCAGAAGCACTGTGGGGATAACTATGGCCAAAAAATCATCTTCGGTTCTGGAACCAAACTGTCTGTTTTACCCTGTAAGTACAGTTAAGTGGGAAAGTCTTGTGCTCAGCCTGGGGGTAAGTTGGAAAGACTTGAGGCCAGAGGTCCACTGTGACCTCAGGAGCAGTAATGGAGAGGAAGGTAGAAAGGGAGTGAGGGACAGAGCCCATGAGGACAATAAGGAGTGGGAGGGTTCATTTTTTCAAGCAGAAAAATCCCAGGACTGTGTGAATAACAGAGGGGAAATGCATTAGAGTTTCCCTTCTCAGGAGGGCTCTGTGCGGGGGGAGCTGAGCTGGCAGGTTTTTGAAGCTGAGATAATCACTGTGTGGAAGGACAAGGCTTCTCCTTTGTCTTTGGGAAGGGGACAAGGCTGCTTGTCAAGCCAAGTAAGTGGCATATAATTTGAATTGTGCATTGAACAGATTATTTCCAAGAGGAAGACCTGCTCTCTTTTCCAGGGGACTTCCTTAGGTCAAAAGGACATTAAAGGATGGGCAGACCAAGGCCCCACACCTTGTCCTTCTGGAAAGAGCTCTGGGAGGTGTGGTGGGAGGGAATACACCCAGCAGGCCCCCCACCAACAGCCAGGCCTGGGAGTCCACCCACTCTACCAGACCTCCAATAAGTAAGCCCAGCTTGTGGCCCTATAGCAAGGTACTTCTCAGTGGGAGACAACAACGTGGTTATCCCCACTTGATAGATTGAAAGCAAGCAGGTAGAGGCGGGGGATTAATATTGTTCAAACAGGAATAGAGACTAGGGATCCTGAAATAGGTTTTCCACCGGATTTGTGAATCCAAAATACTAGTTTATTTAGATGAGAGGGTTAAGAGTTGTAATGAGCTATGGTTTGAGATCCCATGGTGCTGAGCACTGGGTTAGCATCAGGTCAACTCCTAGACAGTGGGTTCCATCCCTGCGGAGTGGTGAGCCTGCGCCAGTCTTATTAACCCCAGCCACCCTCCTGTCTGGCTCCACTGCCCCGGAAGTGCAGCTCTGGGCACACTTATGTCTTAAATGAAGAGAAATTAAAAGAGAAGGGGAAAATCTTGTATTTCATATCATACAGTTACCTCATTTTGTAGCAAGACTGTTTCCCCATGAGCAGTTTGTCTTCATTTAGCAGCTGTCTTCTCTGGGGAAGCCATTTTGTAGAGGTGTTTGTCACAGTGTGACAACTGACGGCTGGGGGAAATTGCACTTTGGAGTGGGGACCCAGGTTGTGGTCATCCCAGGTAAGCCTGTTTCCCTGGACCCTCAGCTGTCCTGAATTTTAACCCCTGCAAGCTGAATATTTCTTCCTGAGCCCATGAGAAACCCATTTGAAAGGAAGCCATTTCCCTGAACTACAATCTCCAGAGCAATTAGGCAAAAATGAGAGATCAGTTTGTGTTAAATAGAAACATTTTTGGAAAATAGGAATTCTCATTATTCTCTATTAGTCACCCGTGTATGAATACCCTTATTCCTCATAGAAGAAAAAAGGTACAACAGGCCGAACAGCCATGATTCATGCTGTGGTGTGGGAGTGATTAGCTGGGGATTTGGGGGTGGAGGATTAGAAATGTGTTCAGGCAGATTGGATGTGTTTTTGACAGGATATGTAACACAGTGTGAATTATGGCCAGGGAGGAAAGCTTATCTTTGGACAAGGAACCAAGTTATCTGTGGAGCCCAGTAAGTATAAAATTGTATCCCTGGATTAAGCAATGTCTGTGGATTAAGGGCTGATTTAGACCCAATTATCCACCATCTGAAGAATGCTTAGAGAGGGAGAATGAGTGTCACACTGGAGGCCACACGTTTTCCTGGTTAGAGCTTGGCACCCCCATGCAAAATGAACTGTGTAGGGATGTCTCTGGGAATTGCTCCCAGAGTATGTGTTGGGACTAAAGATGTGCGAATGATTAGTTGGGATATTGGCTAAGATCATAGCCCTAGATTTGTGCGGTAGTCAGGAACATGATGTCTAATTCCTTAATAAGCCCTCTAAGGCGCTACTCTCTTTGGTTGAGATCATGCCAATGTAGGGAAGCGCACTTGTAAATAATCATCGTTGACCAAAGTAAGTGTGATTAGTCTCTGTCAAAATCTGAAAATCACTGAAAAAAAAATATTACTGATGGGTACTATGAAGGGCACTTCCTGTTTCTGAGACTAGGGCAAGAATTCATAAAACATAACCTCGCTGAACAGAGAAAATCTTTAAAATCATCCTCTCAGATTGTCTTCATTCATAAGGCAGCTGGGCCCAGGAAAAGGAGAACTCTTCACACCACAGCCAGTGGATTGCTGAGCTTCTCTGCTCCGGGCTCAGAGCTCATACCAGGGATAGGTAACACTGAATTACAGCCAGGGAGGAAAGCTTATCTTTGGACAGGGAACCAAGTTGTCTGTGGGGTTTGTCCCCTGCTGGCATTCCCCTCAAAGACCCTACGTGCTGGAAGTGGATCCCATTTTTTTTTCTCCTAGATATGAAAATGCACCTCCTGATCTCTTAGGGCATGGCCCTTTTATGCCACCCTCACTGCCTTAGTGTATATTAAATTTGACTTTTGTTGCAGTTTTCAAGTCCTTTAGCAGATAAATCAACATAGATACCATTAGCAAGATAATTAGCAAGTTCTCAGGTAATTTGATCATTATGAAATTATTTTATCAATATGAAACTAGTAACCAAATTAACTAGACAATGTCAACTCTAAAACTATGTCACTTGGATTCCATAGACTCAGACTAAGGTAGTCTCAAGAATTCGGGCAGTTCCCTGGTGGCATAATCTAGTGATGCCCACAGTGGAAATATCCTGTCTGGACTCTGTGAGTCACCTTAGATGAAAAGAAGTGAATTCTGGTTCGACTTCTAAAATCAAAGAACATTTACTTTACATACATTTAGAAACAAGTTTGATGCTTAGAACTTGGTAGGGGAAAATGGAAAGCAAAGATCCCCTAAAAGAAAATGGGATAGCAAACAGACAAAGAAGGACTCATTTAGAGTTTGTAGACAGCCAGCTTGCATACTCCAGACCAAACCTAGATGGACAACGGCACAGGCCTATTGCATGGAGTAGCTGCCCCAACTCTTCACTCTGTGCTCTTCCAGCCTGGCCTCTTTGATCTGGTTCTTGTTGTCGGGCATATCACAGTGTTTCTTCTAGTTCGGGGTGGCAACTGGCTTTTGGATCTGGAACCCAGCTGACTGTTGTACCTGGTAGGCCACCACAATTAAATACTACTTGCATCAACTTATTAATCTACAAATGCATACTGTGTACATAGGTTACTTAATGGGCCCAGGACTGAGGTTGGAGGAGGCCCATCAGCAATGGGTACTAGAAAGGGAAAAGTGAGAAAGGAACTATTTATCAAAGATCAAGAAGAGAAAAAGGAGTCTCTTTGTTAAGGAGTGCGTGAAAACGAGCAAAGAAAAAGCCATCCTAACCTAGAACACTTGCTGGGTGGTGCAAGCAGGTTCTATCAAGGGAGTTCTGTTTCTTGTAATATCTGCCCTAGATCCAGACCAAATGCTGCAAGATAGCTTCACCAAGACTATTTTAAACCAGGTGGAGTTGGCCAGCTACATTTCTAGCTTCATCTACCTTATTTCTACATGAGTCTTTAAACACAAGGTGCCTATTTAAGTATTTAAATGAAGCTCTATTTCTCCAGCCCTTTGGGGCCCTTCCAGGGAAGCATTCCTGCAAGACATTGCTTATCACTTCTACAAGTAAGAGCAAGTGAGCCCCTTGCCCTCCAAAACTGCATAAGGATTATAATTACTTGGCTTAGACTAAAGTCACCTCTATTTTATTCCACATAACTGTGTTCATTTTTAAGATATATTTAAATCCAAACTGTGTGGGTGTCTAACTGTTGTTACTGAGGCTTTCTTTCTCTTGAAATTGTCAGCAAAATATTTTGCCCATAAATAATGTTTCATCTAAACTTGCAAATGACAGCAGCACCGCAGCCTCTTTTTTCCCCCGCCTTTTTTTTTTCTTTTTTTTCCTGAAGGGAATATGCAAGCAGGAAGCAAAAATAAGCCAAAATGCAGAGTTTCACTATGGGGGATGGAAGGGGACTGTCACTGTGGATGTTAAGTACATTTGGTTGTATAATATAGATACTCTGACAGATAGGATATAGGATTCTTATTAGACTATGCCTGCAGAATCCCCCTGATGGCTCCACATGTCCTTAAGAGGTGAGCTGAGGTTGTCAAGTACAAACCAGATTCAGGTACAGGTTCTGAAAGAGAAGCTTCTGGGTAGCCCTGAAACTAAAGGCAGAATGAGGTTTTTCCTCACAATCTAGTCCACTTGGGGGAATTTTCATTTATAAGTAGGAAGAGAAAAAGGTAAAGAGCCCTTCCCTGCAGTGTCCTTGTTTCAGATATTGTGTGCATGGAGCACAGAGGACACAAGAAAGAACCCAAGCAGAAAACTAAAGAAAAGAAATCGATAAAACCACTGAAGAAAATCAGTTGCCCTTATCTTGCCTGTCTCTGATAATGAATGTGTCTTCTCAGCTCATTCCTCACCTTGGTGCTCGAATTTTCTAGGGAATAGCAAAGTACTGGTGGGTTTGGGTTAGTCACCTCTGGATAACCCTTTAAGAAGTTCCAGGGGCCTTTCTGTAATGACATTGAGCATGGTGCAAAACTATAACAGATTTTACTTCGGATCTGGGACCAAACTCAGTGTAAAACCAAGTAAGTTACAATTGTTCGCAAGAAAAAGTTGTGAACCTTTTTTTTATTTATTATGCTAAATTCCTCTCGTCTGTCTATATTTGTTTTGAGTTCTGTTATTTTGTGTACTAGGTCCTGACCCAGAACATTTTATCACTGCTATCTCTTGAACAGATCTAGAATGTAGAAAACAAATCCAATGATTCCATAAACATTCTGAAACTGCCAACCGTGCTTTTGACATGTTATCCTATGTAAAGAAATTTCCCCAAATTTACCTATTGCTACTTTTATTAGTTGACAAAAGAATGTTTGGATATCCAGGATTTTAGAAAGGAGATATGGCAAATTAACATTATATGTATTCTTTTTTTTTTTTTTTTTTTTAAGAAAGAGGGGACAGTGAGAGAGAGAGAGAAAAAAAAAAGAAGCAATTTTTATTTAGTTTTTCATGTGACTTCCGTTCCTCCGAGGCTTTGTTATGTACATGGTGCTGGGGTTTGAACTCACATACTTGCGCATGCCAGGCAAGTGCTATAACCCCCGAGCCACCACTCCAGGCCCGAAATTATATATATTCTTAAAAAATGAAAATAATTAAGTGTCCTTGGTGATAATCTTATAACTTACATTTACTGAACACTTGCTACCCTATCTCCTTTAACCCTCTGAACAACCCTCTGGAATAGACATTATTATCATCCCCACTTACAAAGGGAAGAAAGTGTGTGAACAGTTAAGACAGAAGCTGAAGTAGCTGCCCCAGGGTTCACTGAATACGAGGGACAGGGTTAGACCAAGAGGCAGGCCTGCCTGTCCCCACCCCACTCTCTTAAGCAGGGTCTTGATGTTTGTGTAGGAAGATCAGGCACTGTGGCTCTAATAACTACAGGCTCAGCTTTGGAGCAGGAACCACAGTAACTGTAAGAGCAAGTAAGTAAGAGGGGAAAGCCAAATGCTTTTAAACAAAATGGTGGGTAGTTTAAGAGCTGTCTCACCTGGGAAGCACAATCTGCAGTCAGTGACCAAATTCCAAATGCTTCCCAATTTGTGTTAGATCTATAGTCATTCTGCCTCGTTGTCTCCCTGGCCTCTTCCTCCGCCAGGATGGCTCTCCTAAGGGATGGCTTTACAAGGGTGCATTCATTGAGAGCAATCTTCACAGTCAAATAAAAACTGGGAAAGTTATCTGCGATTATCTCAGGTCTCAAAAACAGTGAGAAAGGATGTCTCCTATTCAGAAAAGGGATACTCTTCTCAAAAATTTAAAGAACCTCTATGTGGATGAGGGAAGGGGTTAGTATAGAAGACAGAATCAAAACCAGCAGGTACAGGCTATGTCCCAGCTTCCCATAAAGGCTTGTGAACAAGAAGAGCTGCCTTGCTGTGGAAAGGTGCCTTGTGAGATGTGGAACTCTTCTTGGAGATCCTCACCTGGATCCTTAGATCAGATCATCAGGATGCTGTAGAAGGAGTTTCTATGGCATTTTAGATATCAGACTGAATCACCTCTACATGCTAAGATCCTAAGATTCAGCTGGGTGCAGTGGTGCATGTCTGTAAGCCCAGCGGCTCAGGAGGCTGAGGCAGGAGGATCTCAAATTTGAGACCATCCTCAGCAACTTAGTGAGACATGGTCTCAAAATAAAAAATTAAATTAAATTAAATTTAACAAGGGATTGGGGATGTGTCTCAGTGGTTAAGTACCCCTGGGTTCAATCCCTGGTACCAAAAAGAAAAAAAAAAAATCACCATGACTCAAGCCCAGAGAATGAAATGTGAGCTTAGACCTGTTTCTTCCACTTATATAATTTTGATAAGTGTAGAAACAGGTCATCAAATTAGTCATGAGTTTAAGACTACAAAGATTTTATACCTATAAGATAATGGAGTATGATTTCCCCATGCAGTAAATGGGGAAATAAAATGTGATACCAGAGAGGAAACAGAGAGAGAGAGAGAGAGAGAATATGCCTGAGGTTGAATGAGGGAAATGGGGTGATCTTGCAGAGGATAGATCTGGCCTTTCAAAGTTTTCACAAGTTCAGATTTTGGAAAGAGATCCAAACATAATGTCAATCCAAGTGAGTGAGCAGCCTTTTATGCAGGAAATAGGGCAGGGGAATGGAGTTCCTTCCAATTTAAACATTCTCAAAAGGATGTGTAATTGCTTTCTGATGGGAGAGGACTCTGAAGGCAGAAAGACCATTGTTACCACAGATCATTTGTCCCTTGAGATATAGCCTCTGAGGACTGAATGCCCAGCTGAGGCTGCTGGCTGCCCAGGAAAAGTACTTAAAGCTACTAAAAGAGTGTGGAGGTGAATTTCAGCCCTATACCCCAAAGAAAGGGACAGAGAGGATGGGGAACATTAGGACCAGGTTCATGCAAAGGGGGCCGGCACTGTGTCGACCGAGGCTCAGTCCTGGGGAGGCTGTACTTTGGAAGAGGAACTCAGGTGACCATCAGGCCTGGTGAGTGGATCCTTTTCTACTCCAGGAAAATATTACTGCAAAGAAATTGAAAAAGTGGATAAATTAATTTCTTTAGTCTTAAAGGCAAGGGAATATGCATGTTTCCTCTCCTG
Source organism: Aplodontia rufa (assembly GCA_004027875.1). Classification (NCBI taxonomy): domain Eukaryota; kingdom Metazoa; phylum Chordata; class Mammalia; order Rodentia; family Aplodontiidae; genus Aplodontia; species Aplodontia rufa. The sequence goes on from PVKS010002191.1 coordinate 53,513, forward strand.
GATGATCCCCTTCCCTAGGTACGTGGGTTGAGGAAACAGAATGCCAAGACTGTCTAGAGACCCTTTTAGAAGACTGCGGTGGTCCCCCACTACCGGCAAAGGAGAAGGACAGTCCTCCCGGAAGGCATGAGGTTTCCCAAAACACCTGCTCTGTTCCAAACCCAATACTCAAGGAAGGATATGTCCCTCAACCCAGAATGGACAAGCCAAACTGAAGAATAGGTTTGCAGTATTTATTTATCTTGGGCCCTGAGAATCCTGGTCATCTCCCTGTGAGAGGCTCCATCAACCCTGGGCTCCTTTCTTATTGAGAATAATCTGTCCATGGTTCTCTGTAAACTTTCCCCAAGCAGCCTGCCTCACCCCTTCCTTGGCACTAGGCTCACCAATGAATGGACTCTAGGATAGCTGGAGGGAATCTGGGTATGAAACTCTGACCAAAGAAAGTAAAAGCTGGTCCACAGGACATGGCTGGCACAGCTGGGAGGGTCCAGGCAGATCCTAGACTGAAGAAGTGTCCTTTCTCTCTTTGAGGTCTTCCCTGCGTTAAATGGAAAGGAGAACCCCTGTTAGCAAGTGCCTGTGTGTGTCCATTCAGCACTTCCACTCTGGATATATGAACAGCCTGACTCTGAAGGTTCCAGAGTTTATAGGGCATCCTGTTCTCAGGTTCTATGGGGATTAAAAATAGGCAAATAGGCCCCTGCATGAGGTTATGGTTGAGAGCTATTATCCTCTCACAGAGTCAGGTTCAAATGGCCAAAGCAGAGATGTGAACACATAGATGAATGGAAATGGGGTGATCTTGCAGAGGACAGAGCCAAGTCTGTGCCCATTTGCAAGTATTTCAGCTCCATAAAGTGGATGGAGTGCTAGGAGACAGGATTGCCCTGAACGCTGCAAGCCCTCCACTTTTCCAAGAAAATGTCAAGTATCTACCAAGTGTGGTTTCCCTGGATGCTATGTTTTTGCTGGGCCTCAGATCACTGTGTAAACAATGCTGCAGGGAACAAGCTAACTTTTGGAAGAGGAACCTGGGTGCTAGTTAAGCCAAGTGAGTACTGGGGCTTGAACTCCGATTTTATTTCCAACAATGAAACAGAAACTTAGTCATCAGTTTTAAGTTGAGTGCGATATGTTGGCCCAAATTAATCTGTCTTAAACTTACCTTAAAAATGTTTAGTGTTGCTCTTATGCATAAGCATGAGTATATGTTTGCATTATGAATTTCACATGGATAAAGGTGCCGCTATCTTGATGTTTCCTATGGTCTGTTTTCTTAACAGAAGGAAAACAATAAAGGTATTAGCTTTATTTCTTCACATCATTTATCCGATTGTCAAGAGGCAAAGGAAGGTAGAAAGGGATAATTCTTTCTCTTCAGAGTAGTTAAGTGATTTGAACAGGGTCACAATAGCAGGGCAAGGACCCACATTTTCCAAGGTTCAATATATTGCTGTCTGTACCAGGCTGTAGCCTCTATAACCATCATTCTGATTTATCTCTTCCAGCTCTCATTTTTCCCAATTAATGTAACTGAAATATTGGTAACCCTTATCTCCTGGCTCACAGAAAATGTGTGAGAATTAAAAAGACACTGCTCTAAAAAGGAATTGAGCTGGATGGTTTGGGGCTTTTTTTATTTTTTTGCGGGGTAGAGGGAGTTTTTTATTTTTATAATGCCTCTTTCATTGGAGGAGGGAAATAGAAGGGAGAGAGACTTGAAAAGCAAGGAGATAGGATCAATACATGAATGTGCACCAAACAAATTATTAAGATATTCAACCAGTAGCCAAAAGACAGAGTGGACCCCAGCTCAGAAACTCACTGTGCTGCCGTGCTGCCCTGGGCCCATCTCTCAAGCTCTCTAAGCCTCAGTTCATCTATAACATGGAGATTATGACTCCAGCCCTGCCTACCTCGAGAGATTCTATGAGACTCACATGAAATAATGTATGTTAAATCTCCTTGACAGGTGTAGGTCATGATTTTTAAGAGTTAGATTTTATGAAAAATTCCACTGGGCAGTAAGTTTAAAGGTGAACAAGTTTAATGGACTTAGGCCATGGTGGAGAAAGAGTTCTATTTAAAGATAAGATGGACCTTTCTAGCTCTACGGAAAAAGTACATGAGCATTGGTGACCAACGTCATCCCCAGAGATCTTCAAAACCCAAGATCACTTAGGTGAGAAATGTGTGAAGCTGGAAAAGCGTAGTAAATGAGCCCTGAGGGTTGCAACCAATTTCAAAGAGTAGGTGAATTTAATATATATAGATTTAATAATTAAACCATATATAGTTTTCTTCAATGCATACTTAGCTTTGGGTTAGATCTCAACAAGCAAAAGAACCTTAAGAGAATTCTTGTGCTTGAAAATGAGGTGTCCTTTGGTTGTGGTGATACAGATCACTATGATGAGCACCCGGAAGGGGACTTGTGGAAAGGGGATCATGTTACAGTGAATCTTAGTATTGCCATGAATTCTGAATTTAATTAGTTATTGAGACAAGTAGCAAACTTTTTTGGATATCTAAGCGATCAGCCAAATACCCTCCATCTGTCCAGATTCCATAGGGAGCAGAGTCCCTTCATGCCTTCCCCAGCCTAACTGAAAGAGCCCATTCTGCCAGATAGGGAAGCAGAGTGGAAGATACCTCCTTAGCTCAGTGGCCTGCTCCATCAGAATGCCACTTTCTCTTCTATTTGACTTCCTCTTACAACTTCAACGCTCTCTGTGGCCAAAGCCACATCTTCCAATTGCCCAGAGAATATCCCAAAATCACTTGGAAAGAGTATCTGTCTGACTTTATCTTATCTAAGAAGAAATTTTCATTGTTACATTTATGTGAGTTCTGAGCGGAAAGAGGCATGATCTAAGTGTCTGTTGTGGACACACTGTGATTTGGAGCCAGGCTTTGATCGTTCAGCCCTCAATTTGCTTCTCCGGAAATGAGGGTGATGATTAAGTCCTTCACTTCAGACATTACCACCTTAGAGAGGGCTTCCTGTCCAGTCAATCTAACAGGTCATCAAAAGCAGTTGCCACCATCTTTCTGCGCTCTATCTTGATTTAAATTCACGCACTTTTGTCACTTGACTTCTTATTTGTCTACTGTTTTCCTCCTCCTAAATTTCAGCCAAGAGGACAGAGAGAGTGAGTAGCTCTCACTGTCTCCTGGGGGATTCCTGTGGTATTCAGTGAGTAGTTACTGAGTGAATAAAGGACCAAGCACCAACTGCCCCTCCTCCTCATGAAATTATAGAGCATTTGCGCAAATGCTGAAAGCCCACTGAGATCCCGGCCAAGTGCAAAATATGAGTTCCATTGCTTAGAGCTGTATACGAGGCAGGTTTGAGTGGGCAGGCACGTGAGGTATTTGCAGGGCCTTATTTCACTGTGCCAACCAGGCAGGAAGGGCATGGACCTTTGGGAAAGGAACCACTTTATCAGTGAGTCCCAGTAAGTACCTGGTAACTATTGATCATAATGTCTCTACTTATCCTTATCTTATAGTGCACCAGGTGACTAAATGTCTCATCTTTTAAGTCAAGGACTATTGGGGTTCAATAAGGAAAGCCAGTAAAATGAAATGAAAAAAAAATGGGTACTGTCTCTCAACTCCAATACTCCAACCATCTCCTGTGCCCCACTATACGCTCACAACAATTTTTTAAATAAAGTGGTAAAGATTACCTATAGGGATAGGAGCAATTTGCTAAGCACCAGTAAAAGGAGATTATATACAGTGTGGATTACTAGGTAAAAGAGGGGATCAGGGGCAATATCCTTTGACTAGTAAAATAAGATTACTTGGTGACATTTTGCAAATCTTTTTGAAAGGAATAAGTTTCAGAGTTGTCTAGAGAATATCACTTGGACTTGTCTCAGGCTTTCTGCCACATCTGTTGTACCACTGCTCTCCTGCCCTGAAAAGAGGCTTTCATGAGCTTAATTCCAGGACTTAGCCTTTATTCCAGAAATCAAAAAAGGGAATCCTAGCCAGAACCCCCATGAGGGAGGACAGACGCATGCTAATCACATTAGTCCGTTATCAAGGTGGCGCGGGCATTTTGTCAGGCAGCACAGTGCTATGAATTATAACACATCCATCTTTGGAAGTGAGACAAGATTATCAGTAAAACCTAGTAAGTATGCGATATGTCACTAAAGTAGGAGGCTTAATGTGGCTACTGAGACCCTCTGAACTGACTGCAGTATTTGTAAGGCCTGAGTGTCAAGAAATTAATGGTTTGTGCAGACGAAAGTGCATTCCTATGCAAAAAGAAATGTTTAAATAATGGCACAGAGGATAGAAAGAGCTAGTTGTGGAGAGGGGGAAAAAAAAGTTCATGTAGATGAACCAAAAATGACAGACTGAAACAACCCACAGAGTTGATCCTGAAGAAAAAGGCAGAAACTTTGGTTGTCCACTTCTAACCCTGGCTCAGTGAGCACACCAGGGCCACCGTTTGGTTTTTTTTGGTTTTTGCTTGTATTGTTTTTGTTTGTCTATAAAGGGAAAATATTTAATAATACCTCAGAAGTCATTTTAAAGATAAAATAAGTAAATGTATATGAAAATAATTTGCAAATTCTTCAGGGCTATCACATGTAAAATATTACTTGTCTGTAGAATAAAAAATGTTAGCTCAGATAGTAGAATTCTTTCAAGAGGAAGGAACAGTAGGGGTTCTTAGTAAAATGGATCTGTAGCCATGGGCATTGGTAGAAAGCACTCTCTCTTCCACTGGTGCGTAGTGACGCGAATGCTACGCAAATGAAAGTGGCTGAGGAAAGGAAGCCATTCTGCAAAGGCCTGAATTACAGTGTGAATTCGGGGGTAACCAGAAACTCACCTTTGGAACTGGAACAAAGCTCCAAGTCACCACAAGTGAGTCCAGTTTCCTAAGCATTTCTTCTTTATGTTCTCCCAGATGGTGACATTGGGAGCATATAATGGGAAGTAACAGGACTTTCCTTTTCCGGTCATTCTCAGGAGATTTAAACAAACAGTTTGTGTAAGAATCCTTCATCCACCCCTTAACATTCTAATAGTATTATTTCATCTAAGTCCTGTTCTTTCTTAACAGAAAAGAAAGCTAAGACTTGGCCTATGAGGGGGATGGGAGACAGTAGATTTACAAAGCAGAAGAACTGAAGAGAAAAGAAGTGGTGTTTTCCCCCACATTAGAAGCAGAGTGGTTGTGATGTAATCAGAGGGTCATCCGGCTTTAGGAGCAGGACCGAGCTTGAGAGTGTCATAAGGCTACCATTGAGTCACTGAGACACCTTGCAAAACAAGTTGATTGAGGGAGCAGGAAGCTGTCACTCATAATAATCTGGACTCTTGTCCATGAAGTTTCAAATCGATTGGAATTAAAATTAGGGGAGACAGTATGGCAGGAATCTAAAAATTGATAACTGTCATGGAAATGGGGGAAAAAAGGCTAGATGTATCTGTTTGATAGAGTTGAAAATCATGAGTTTGATGATGACAGACCATGAGATGTGAAAGGGCAGAGAATTCATTTTAAGTGTTGCACAATAAATGCCCCAAATTTGAGCCAAGTGGCCCGTGTGTTATGTGGAATGTAAAAAGAAAGTTAAGACACAGCCCCTTTGTGGGTCAGAGGCCCACATCTGCAGGTCTCAGGGATGAGAAGGATGTGTGGGCTCGTGGGTGTTTTTGTCTGGATAGAAAACACTGTGGTAAAGATGGAGGTGCTAAATGGACCTTCGGGAGTGGGACCAGACTGCTGGTCAGGCCTGGTAAGTCAGGCGCCCGGGGAATAATGGAAAGATTGAGAGTAAAATGTCTTCATGTCTCAAGAACTGGACATGTGATATAGATGAGCTGTTGTTTTGGGTCCCTGTTATGACAGTTCTGGTGTCTGGTTCTAGAAATGAACCAATCCCTATATAGCCGCAGTCCCCTGTAGAAGGAACAAGGAGCAGGATTCTCTCTCCTAGCTTCTTATCTGTCCTCCACTAAAATGTCTTATGAGTCCTGGATATTCGTGCTTTGCTGTTGGTGCCAGTCCAGCCTGCTTAGCCTCGGGTCACCTGTTCCTAATTTATAAAATAATAATATCTAAGCTCACGGCCCAGCTGTGGCCCAAATGAGATAATGTCATCTGTGTAAGTTGTCGACCTACTTGGCACATTGTAAATTCTCCCTAAATGATGGACTTTCTTTCTCCTTCCCTAATTAGATCACAGGGTGACAAGCCCCAGGCTGAGGGCCATTTTTGTATGGGGGTTCGCCATAGTGTGCAGTCAGGATCGAACAAACTCACATTTGGAAAGGGGACTATGCTTGAGGTCTTTCCAGGTAACTGCGCCGGCTCCCCCTTGTCTGATGTGAGGCTTCCCCGTGTTCTTGCTGTGTCTTATCCTCATCGACTGCGCCATCCTTGTTTTATCAGCTGACTATGAATTTCAGGTTGAGCTTCCATGGGCTCCCCATTTAAACAGAAAATAACAGAAGGTTTGGAAATAACCGTAGAACTAACTTACTAGGTTGTAATGGAATTGGGTCTAACACTTGATTAGGACAAGCATAGTTTCTCCAGAAATAACCCAACCTCCGGTGGAAAGCCTAGACTGTGGTTTCTCCCCAGGTGTCCTTCACATTCCTCTTACCCTCTGTATCCCAAATTTAGCTGTGCAACCTTAGATAATCTGCAACTAAGCAGCTACAGAAATCTTTTATTAAGAATATCCAACTAGGGGAGCTGGAGCAGTGGCTCGGCAGTTTCAGCGCCTGCCTGGCATGCACAAGGATGTGAGTGCAAACCCAGCACCATGCACGCAACTAAGTGTCAGAGAATGAAAGCCACATGAAAACTAAATAAAATTGACACTCTCTCTCTCTCTCTCTCTCTCTCTCTCCCTCTCTCTTTAAAAATAAAAATAAAAATATCCAACTAGGCCTGGAGCTGTGGCTCAGCAGTTGGAACTCTTGCCTGGCAAGCACAAGGACCGGGGTTCAAACCCCAGCACCACATATGCAGCTAAGTATCAGAGAAACAAAAACCAGATGGAAAAATAAATAAAATTCATATTTTCTCCCTCTCTCCCTCTCTCTCTCTCTCTCTCTCTCCATATATATATATATATATAATCTTTAAAAAACATTTAAAAAGAATAGCCAACTATTAAAAGCAAAAAAAACCTTGAGAGAAGTCTCTTTTATATCTTATGAAGTATCTCATTGGGTCCTTTGGCAAAATAAGGTGCTTGATAAATGCTTATTTAATTTTAATAAAATACCCAAAGAAATCAAGTTTTCAGACTAAAGGGAAGAAGAAAATAATTTAAATGACACAGAACGTTCAAACCTGTGGCAAAAAGGGTAAAACACTAGATTGAGAATCAAACAGCTCTATATTTTAGTCTTTGCTACTAACTAGCAATGTCACTTAGAGCATATTCTTTTGCCTTTGAGTCTCATTTTTATCATCTATAAAAGGGGAAGTGGGCTTGAATAACCTCTGACCCCATAGCACCAACAGTCTATAAATTAATCCTATTTGGGCCAGAGGCACAGGGTGGGGAGGTTCTCATACGATTAAATAGCTGTGTTAAAGCTTGAGTGTTTTTGTTGTTGTTGTTGGTGGTGGTGGTGGTACTTTGGATTGGACCCAGAGATGAACCACCGAGCCACATCCTCAGCCTGTTTTTATTTTTTATTTTCATACAGGGTCTCCCTAAGTTGCTTAGGGCCTCACTAAATTACTGAGGTAGCTTTGAATTTACAATCCTCCTGCCTCATCCTCCCAAGTTGCTGGAGTTACAGGCATGTACCGCACCCAGATAAGTCTTTGGTATTTTCTAACTGGTTAGGGTAAACCAGGAAAGGGGCACACTGGCAGAAGGGAGTTTATTGTGAGGCATCTGACACTGTGGGATTCACAGGAGGAGCAAAAAAACTCACCTTTGGGACAGGCACCCTGCTAAAAGTGGAACTCAGTAAGTGTGAAATTCCAAAGTAACTACGGAATGTGTTCTGCTAACAGTAAACAGGCGAACAGAGCATGTTAATTTTGTCCTTATGTCTTATTTTTAATTAACTGTAATCGAGTGCTGAAGCATTAAGAATTGTGACCCCAAGATAAATTAGTGAAAGCCTTCAATGACTGTATGAGCGTGTCTCCTTTGGGGCAGCATTTAGCTACCATTTGAGATTTAAGGCTGACAGAAGCTCTGTCTAACATTAGAGTCTTTAACACTAGAATTGAGCTAAATGGAGCCCAACAGAGGGAAAAAACTAGGAAAGCAGAAAATTGCATGGCCCTGGTCTAATAGAACCTTTCTACTTCCACTGCCACTGATTCCAAGGAGCACTCAGGGAAGGGACTTAAGGTCATTTTTATCCATGTCTCAAATAAGCCAGACCAAATTTATTTCACGGATAAAGCATCCCCTTACACTAAGCATTGTCCAGAAAGAGTCAATGAAGTGTAGACGCAGGACCACAGGGCTTCCAGATGCACCGCAGATTTGGCCCCAACTAGCTGTGTGATATTGAGCAAATCCTTCCCCTTCTCTGTGCCTCAAACTCCTCCAGGAGATGAAGAGGTTGAAGCACTCAAAACTGCCTTTGGCGTGTGAGTAGGAGGCTAGATGCATGACATGCAGTATTATTTCTCCTCCAACAACTCTGTAAGGTAGGGGGCAATATCTTGCTTTACAGAACAAGAAAATGAGGTGGCTCAGAAACATCATTGTCCAAAATTCCATGATTACTGGGTTGAAAGGGATAAATTCAAACCTGGGTCCACCTATATGATCTCAAAGCCGTTAGCTTTCTACTATGGGATGTCACAAACTCTTTGCCAGGGTTTACATAGGAATGAGAGATGATGTCCATCACATTGAGTAGTCATACATGGAATTTTTTTTTCTTTGTTAAAGAGAGAGGGACAGAGGGGGGGATCAATTTTATTTATTTTTTCATCTGGCCATTGCTTCTGTACACTTAGTTGTGTTTGTGATGCTGGGGTTTGAACCCCAGTCCTCACTCATGCCAGCCAAGCACTCCAACCACTGAGCAACTGCTTCCAGCCCCAGAATTTATCTTTTCCAACCTTAGCGCCATGAGTTAAAGATGGAGCTTCCGGAAATTTTTGTGTGGATGCTCCATATGTCTGAAGGATTCTCTTCCCCTTTGAATGACAAAACTGTATAGGGCTGCTGTGAGCATTTACCCAGAAGGGAGAGGAGAGGAGCTGGCCGCAGACACTCCCCAGTCCTGACTGTCCCTTCTTTCTCTTGTGTTTCTTGTATGTTCCCCAGGCAGACCCACCACCAGTGTAACAGATCTGCTAGTGCCCGACTCGTTAGTGAGTTCTGGGAAAATGCAACGTGAGGGTGCTGTGGACACTGCGGCATCAGAGAACTTCAGCTCTGAGAGGAGCTTAGAATTCTTCTAAGTTCAGCATTCTTTATTTTTCCAATAAGGATATTAAGACCCAAACAAGTTGGTTGAGTTGCCCAAAATCATAAAGTCAGTGAGCTAGGGCTGGAACTAGAACCTGGGAATCCTGGTCCTGGGGCCATTTTCTATGAGTGACTATTATTGGATGAACGAACCTGCTCTAGGTAGGCGTAAGACTTGTTCATGATTAGGAAAAAACTAAATGGGTTTCATAAGGAGAATATTTTAAAAAGCACTCTTATTGCTAGAACATTACTATCAGCTTCCTGGATCTGCTCCCCAGCCATGTTATAAAAATGGAAGGTGAAGGAAATGACCCATTTTGTCACAGGACAAATCACTGTGGGAAATACTGGAGGCTTCAAAAGTTTCTTTGGGACAGGAACAAGACTATTGGTTCGTGCAAGTAAGTTTTAGAAAATAACCTATTTATATGACAGTTGAGGGACGTCCATTTTCATATATATATTTTCTTTTTGAGTGGGGGGCATGGCTTTGCTATTTAAATAAGAAGAAAAGTCGGCAATGGTAATGTCATGTTATATAATATCCATAAGCACCATTCCCGAAAGAAACACGCCATAAACACTTAACCAGGTGTGAATGGATAAAACTCCCCAGGGCCCTGTCTGGAACTGAAACTGTAATTATGCGAATGACTTTTCAACCTGAATATTAATAATGTGTTTTATATAACTACTTTATGCAAAGCAGAATCTCCGATTGGGTTCTGACCTCTTTCTTGGCATCTTCCCATGGTCTTAGGAAAATACAGAAAAAATGTGTATCTCCTACCACTTTGGTGTATGCACACAGACAAAGGAGCACACTTAGTAGCAAACTTGAGTGTGACATAGGACTCGCCGGCTATGGCCATTTTGTATAGAGTTACGCCAGAGTGTGAATACGGGTTTTCAGCAGCTTGTGTTTGGAACTGGTACACAACTTTTGGTCATCCCAAGTAAGTCAGAACTCCAGAAATGTGCATCCCCCAATATCATGCTTATGTTATATATTTGTATTTATAGCTGTTACTATGGTCTATGATAGATTATTATTATTGTGATTTTGTTATGAATCACAACAATGCTACTAAGTTGGGGTGTATATTCCTGCCATAGTATTCAAAGTTACTAACTTAGGGTGTACATTCCTGCCATAGTATTCTTTTTACCCTTTCGGGAGAATTGCTGTCAAAATAATGGGAGAAAAATGTTTGTTTCCTTTGAGCAGAGATTTTTAGTGTGTTCATTTGGTTTCCACCTCTCTGCTGAGGATCAGCATGAATCTCACAATGTTTTGGCTTTTATGCTGTCTCCTTATTATCTCTCTTAGAAATGCTTCCTTGGTTTTTCTTTACCTAAGCACTTAGATTTTGCAGCTCACATTTACCCAGAGTATACTTAGCTTTTAACCTCTCCCAAAACTGGCCTTGTCCCAATAATTATGTAAAAGTCAGTTCAACCCAGTAAATAATTATTGAGTACCATCAGCAAGCCAAGGACCTTAGTTGGTTTAAAAAGAAATCAAGGAAAGAAGAAAAAGAAGCCTAAGATATGGCCTCTGATCTCAGGAACTTCCAGTCTTTTCAGAGAAACAAAACACTCATGATGACAAGTCTAGTGACAATTTATATGTGCTTGTGCTAGTTGGGTTGGGAGGACAGAGAGACAGGACAGGGCGGCCATGGACACACCAGATTCCTTGTCAGAGAACCTATGAGTCCACCACTCACCCTCACCATGCTTCTGGGAAAGGATTTGAATCTGATCTGTACCGCGATGTCTGGCTTTCTTGAGGACAAAAAGTCTTGCTGACAACTAGCATCCTTGAGTGCGATGAGGACATAAAGAGGAGTAACTAGGGCATGAGTCACCTAGGACAGTTGCTGGACCACAGGGAAGGCACAGTGACTGAGTCATGCTAAACATGTTTTTAGCATGTGCCCCAGTGCTGTAGGTTGGAAGATCTCTTGTTCCTACTCTTCCTGGCAAAGTGGAAAATACATTTTTGCATATGTCCCCAAGAAAATGGGACCTTCTCAAGCATGACAGATGAAGTGGGAAAATGCCCGCCTGCTCCCTGGTATCTTTAGAAACATTCACACCCACCAGGCCCAGGTAGGAGGCAGTGTGTTTCACTACATTTTGTAAAGACTGTTTTTCACAGAGGAAGAAGAGCCAGAGGCAACATTTGTTGGTGGCTGTGATGGGGAAAATGAAGGCCATTCGTATCCCTGGGGCTGGTACTGTACACACCCACTCGGCAGGCCCCGCAGGTCCTTATGCCACCCATTGCAGGATCAGCCCTTTTGAGGTTCCAGCTTTCAGAGCATCTGTGCAGAGTATGTGTTCTCCACAGCAGGGTGGGCAAAACCAGGACCTTTTGTAATGCATGTACTGGATGTATATCTGGGAACAACTCACTTTTGGGAAGGGAACCCAAGTGATGGTCATACCAAGTGAGAGAGCTGGGGTCTTTCTATGCAAATGGCCCTCTACCCTCCACCCTCCGTAGCCCTGCCCAGGAGCTAGACACCCCACCCTCCCCTGGCCATGCCCTGGTGCTGAATGATTTATCATAGTTTCCCAGGAGAGGGAAGAGAACGTATCAATGCCACACCCAAGTTCTTAATGGAACTCAGTTCCAAATCTTTGCCTATCTCTGGTCCCGCCCCCCTGCCCGCTCCTAGCATCTCCGTTGACCACACTCCCATTGTCCATGTAAAGCTTGCCCTGCCCTCCCCTGAGGCTGGATTTCCAACTGAACTGTGGACCACAGGAGTGAGAGATAGAAGGGACTCTGGAAACATTTTGCTCATCTGACAGGGGCAGCCTGAGGTCCAGGTTTGCATCTCTGTCCAAGGCAAGCTGAGGGGCAGTGTAACATCTCCAGTCCCTCACTTCTGCCCCAAGCTCAGTGGAGTCACACAGTTCTCTGCCCAGTGTGAAATAACTTGAGAGCCAGCAGCACACAAGGGCTGGGGACTCAGGGCTGAGTTCCCATCTCTGCTCAGGATGGTGGCCCAGGCTGTGATTTCCGCATCTCTGAAGTAGGTGGCATAAGCTCTGTTTCCTCCTGTTTTTCAGAAGTTTTATTGTTGTGAATTTTTACCCTGTAGTCCCAGTTTTCATAGAAACTGAGTCCTATCTGAATCAAGGTCACTGGAAATAAAGGAATCAAAGGGCTTTGGGTCCCTTGGCCTTTTCCCAGGTGGTAAAGAGGAAGGGATTAAAGCACAAATCTCGGGAAGGATGCGCATCCTGCCTGGAGTCTTGCCTCAGTCAGGGTTATGCAGGATTCAAACCCCTGGGGCTCACTTCCATGAAGGCTGGAAACAGGAAGCATAGGGAGTATGGAGCAAGACAGCAGAGAATGAGGACAGCTTAAGGGCAGGAGGTCAAAACAGCCTCAGCAAAATACCCAAAGAAGCCCTGGCTCCCCATCCCCACAGCACTTTTGTTTGACAAAAGAGAGTGGGACCCTCATGGTACCCACCCCAACAGACGGGTGGTTGCAAGGAGTGGTGGGGTGTGGGATGAAGATGGGGGAGGTGCTGCACTGCTTCTCTGCTGGCTGGGAAGTGGAGCTTTCTCAGGGTAACTGAGGCTGAGGTTTTCTCCTGGGAAGTGGGGCTTTCTCAGGGTAACTGAGGCTGAGGTTTTCTCCAGTTCCCTCCACTTGGCTCGCACCCTTGCCCTGAGACGCAGGACTCCAAGGACAGCCAGGGAGGGTTTCCAACAGCAGTGGGAGTGTGGCCAGTGCTTCCCACAGACACAGTGGTAAAGGGAGGACACAGGAAGCTGGTTTTATCAAAGGCTTTCCTCATTGTGTGCATCAGGAGGAAGCTATGCGCTTACCTTTGGAAAAGGGACCAGCCTCATTGTTCATCCCTGTGAGTACTGTAGAAATGATGGTGGGAATTGTGCATTCAGACCTGTGGTGGAAGGAAAGAGCAATAGTGTGGTCTGCTCCTTCATTAAAGGGGTCCTTTGTTGAACAGGCGTGACAATCAGTGTGTCTGGTCTAAGAAGGCTGGGTGAGGATTTTGTTTTCAGAGGACAAGTCCTCAAATTTTGAGAAAAGAGACTTTACTCTTGTTAGGTTTTTTTTAAAAAAAAAAAAAAGAGAGAAGGAGAGAGGATCAATTTTTATTTAGTTTTTAAGTGGCCTTCATTGCTCTGAGACTTCATTGTGTACATGGTGCTGGGGTTTGAACTCAGGCTCTCGTGCATGGCAGGCAAGCGCTGTAACCGCTGAGCCACCGTTCCAGCCCCTTTTGTTAGGTTTTTGAAATAGGACTTTTCTTCCTGGCAGCCAAAGGATCTACACCTCCCCCGTCGTGACTGAGACTCCATGGCTACCTCCCCTTGGACACAATGACGTGTCTCCCTTGGATTGGAGCATCCCAGCCAGGATGCTGCAGAACTCAGGGCACGGGAGTGGGTGGGGCAGGACTGGGTCTCCTCTGGCTGCAGGAAGACTCACCTCTTTCCCCAGTGTAAAGAATTACTGGGAATCATCCTGTTATTAGCCACTATCTCCTGAGTGCCTGATATGTGCCAGGGACCACACTTTGGCCTTCTCCTGAGTTCTCATCCCGTGCTGACATCCGTCCTAACAATAGGTTACTGGTGTTAGGCCCATTTTCCAGACGAGGAAATGTGCTTGGAGAAGATAACCTGCCCAAGACCACACAGCTAGGAATGACAGAGCCAGAGCCCAACTCAACCGTGGTTGACTTATTAGCCACACCTCTGCACTGTGGCCACCATCCTGCCTGCTCGCTCTGAAGGAGGGCCCCACACCTCCAGGCCATCTGGGTGTGGGGCCTTCCTTCACAGAGTACAGGAGCTTGGTCCAGGGTTTGTCAGCTGTTTTTTTGTTGTTGTTTTTTGTCTTTTGTTTTTAAAGAGAAAAGGACAGTGAGAAAGAGAGAGAGAGAGAGAGAGAGAGAGAATCAACTTTTATTGAATTTTTCACATGGCTTTCGTTGCTCTGACAGTTGTGTATGTGGGTGCTGGGGTTTGAACCCCTGTACTTGCGCATGCTGGACAAGCGCCATAACCACCGAGCCACCACCCCAGCCCCAGGGTTTGTCAGTTGTGACCCTTCTGGTCATAGTGACCATGGCACAATGCCTGACATTTCTGAAGGTACCAGAGTTGGATTGGCAAGATGCAGCTGTGAGGAAAGGGAAGGAGAAACTTAGGAGACGGTTTATTAGGCATGAATCCACAAGGAGAAAAAATTTGTCACCAAATTGTGGAAAGGGCTGTTTAAAACCTTTGTTCCCTAAGAGAGAAGGCTGTGCACAGGACAGGGGTCCTGAAGAGCTGCCCGCGTGGCAGAAGCGAGTATTTGTACTGCATTGTACCAGGGTGTAGACACGAGTGGTAGGACACTCACTTTTGGGACTGGAACAAAACTCCAGGTGTATCCAAGTAAGTGTGTGACCTTGGGCCCTGGCCAAAGATACCCAGAGGTCCTCCTCTGCTTTCTTGGGTGGTGAAGCAATACTTCCTGAACTAATTTTCATGTTTCTTTGTGAGGTTTGAATGTTTTGAAGTGTGTATTCTCAGCTGCTGACTTAATAGTTTATTTTCTAATAAGAATTGGCCTTTTCATCATTTCAGAAACAGACTCTTTTATGGTTTATAGATCTTTATCAAGAAAATAAACTATGACTGATTTTGTCAAAAGATTTATTTTTAATTTTTGTTATCAGTTAGTTTCATGAAAGGTGTTGAATTAAGCCTCTCAAAGACAGTGGGCATTGGACACACTCCATGTCCAATTGAGAGATGCA
The DNA here is from genome assembly GCA_004027875.1 of Aplodontia rufa. Lineage (NCBI taxonomy): Eukaryota > Metazoa > Chordata > Mammalia > Rodentia > Aplodontiidae > Aplodontia > Aplodontia rufa. Next base: position 68,763 of record PVKS010002191.1, read on the forward strand.
GGAAGAACTTAAAGCCTAAAAAGTTTGAAAAATGAGACTATACAGAAGTTAAAGGAGAAATGAAAATAGTCCTAATAAAAGAAGCCCTGCTCTCTAGCACAACTGCATTAAAAGTAGATTAAAATAGCTAGAGGGTTTATGTATTCAAAAAAATACTTTTGAGCAACTACTACATCTCATGCACAGTGTTAGATGTGAATAAGGAAAGGAGGAAAGTGGGCAAGGAAGAGGAGGGGAAGGAAATGCAGAATCTCTACCTCCAGGATCTCAGAGTGGAAACCCAGTATCACCCAGGTTATAGTGGAGATGCTCACCCATTGCAATGGGGAGTACGAAGGAAGGCACGCCTGACCTGTCCAAATTGCCGACTACCTATACGCATCCTCTACGGCACCATACCTAAGCTCTGGGTCGGCAGGATAGGACCCTCTCCTTCATTCTCACAGCTCTAACTCAGCACAATACCTGGCATGCGGTTGTCACCAAATGAATGATTTTTTTTAATGCCTTCTGGCTAGGACAATCAGGAAATGTGTGGGTGAAGGGGTAAATTACTACTTAAAACATATTGGTATAGACATCAGCAAATATTAGACCTCCAAACAGCAAGATCCCAGAATCCACCCAAACGCAGGTTTGGCAGAGGGAGAGGTAGAAACAGGTTACACAGGGGGCCTGGTATGAAGAAGCCCATCTTCCAGAAAAGGCGCCTGTGTATCTGATCATATGCGTGCTTTGCCAAAGCCTCTTCCCTGCATGGGTTGATTGAGGGTGATTTCCTGAAACCTATCCTATTTCTCAAAAAACAGAATTCAAAGACATAAAGAGTACAATATCTGTGACTGGGAAGCAGCAAAAAGGAAAGAGGTATAGTGGTGTAAGATGTGTGAAAGCTATGTCCCCACGTGAGGGACCACCCGGGAAGGAGGTGTTCCAAGGAACAGAATGCTTTGAAATGCACAGCCCCAAGGTATGGAGGAAGGAGAATGGAAGAGGCTTTCCAGTTGCCACTACTCCTAGAGGGTAAACCCGACCAAGCATCAGGGCAAGGCAGATCCTGAGTGTCAGCTATGAGCCCTCTGCCCAGGGGCTCCTGCTGACAGGCAACACTATTTGCTGCGTAGCCGCCTAGGTGTTCACAGTCACCTAAATAAAATGGAGCTGCCTCCTGATGATTAGAAAGAAATAATCAGCATCAATGAGGTCCCTAATTGTGGCCTCAGGAGTGGGTAGGAGAACAAACAGACTCAGAGCACAGAAAACCTAAGGGATAAAATTAGACTAGCATTTAGAATGAATTTTAATTTCCGGGAGCTAGAGAAGGCACTTCTAAGGAATACATGTGCATAAATGCGCATAGTCCCATGGATGTTAATGAGTGTTTCAACGGAAAAAGGATTCCTGGGTCAAATAAGTGAGAAGCTCTGAATTTATTTACTGTAAGACTTCTCAGAGACTTAAGAACACTAATATACATTGTCAGTCTTCAAGACCAAAATAGGAGTACAAAGCATTTTGCAAACTTATTTGAGCTTGGAATCCTTTCTTAGAAACATAGAAGGACTAGGTTCTATGAAATTCTGAGAAGTATTTGTCTAAACCATTCTCAAAGTTTGGGGATTTTTTCTCCATATGGATGTCAACTCTAATCTTAGAAATGTCCAGAGAGAGAGATTCTCAGGCCCCCACATAACTCACTCTTCACTCTCACAAGTTTCCTAGGTAAACAGTCCTCCTTGGGCATTTTATGTGAATGTTCCTGTGGCAATTTTAGTCTCTTTCTGTGCCCTCAAGGAATAATGGAAACCATTTTCTGAAAGGAGAGCACTTCCTAGGCCTGTTCCGTCATTAAACTCTGCTGGAGGATTTCCGTCCATAGCTGGTGCTATGAATTTTTCTCTCAGGATTCATTTCCCAATTAATTTCTGGCTCTGCTCCACACACTCTCAAATTTCTTCCCTCTTCTTCAGTTGTAGAACCCGGAATGGGTGTCACCCTCCAGGAAGGCCCAGCACGCTCCAGACTTTCTCAGGGAAAGGTCCTAGGAGCCGTTATACCAAAAACTGAAGAATTTCACCAATGGGCATGAGTTTCCCCTCTCATCAGAGAAAGGTAGACTTGAGAGAGACTGGGAGAGCAGGGACAGGAGGCAAGTGCCCCAGTCAGGCCAGTCCTGCACAAGTGAGAGTTCTTGTAAAGCACCCTCCTACTGTGCATTGTCTGGCAGCTACAATAAGCTGACCTTTGGAGCAGGGACCAGGCTGGCTGTGCGCCCGCGTGAGTATGATGGTGCCAATGACCAAGGCAAAAAGAACTGCTGACTTGTCCAAGAGAAAACAGGCAGTGATTTATAGCAAACTCGGGGATATATGAAGCTCTCATTTTCTATTTCTACAAGCCCTCTTGGTGACTTAAAATGTTCCCATTTCTCATATTAAAGTCAGAAGTGCCAAGAGCCAATTGAGTAAATGAAAATCTGAACAGAATAATTTACGGAAATATAAAAAGATTTCCAGATACTGGGTGCTTTCAAGCGAAGCCAATAATATCAGCACCAGATAATCTGAACATTCAGGAAATTAGCTAAGTGCCCTTGGGGGAAAGAGATGAGTTAATGGCAAACACAAATTCTCTTTTATTGCGGCAGGTGGCTAAACTCCCGGGTTGGCTAATGAGCATGGTGCAGGGATACCTGCTCAGAGAGTCTTCCGCTCTGGAGATCAGCAGAGTCCTGAATCCTCACCCAGGGGTAAAAGTGGCCCAGGCCCCTATCTGAATGGCAGGTTCCACATGAGTAACAAGCAGAAAAGACAGACAGGGAGATTCTAGCTCTATTCGGCCTCCACAGCAAAATGACAGTAACCGCAGCACAATGCGTAATCACCCCCATACATAACAAGAAATCAATAAGTGGCAACTTTTCTGATATGTTGCTGTTGTATATACGTAGTTATGCTAAGGTTACCATTATTGCAAAGGAAGAGGACCAGATCCCTGGGAAACAGGAGAACTAAGAAACCAAGACCTGGCAAGCAAAGCATTTTAGGATAGTGTTCTAAGACCCCACAGATGGAGTCCTGCAGATTCACATCAGGAAAGTTACTGCAAAGACCTTACCTAGAGTGGGACTACAGCAATGGTAACCAAGCTAAATTTTGGAGCAGGGACCAGACTGAGCATCCAGCCAAGTAATTAAAGTAGGCAAGGGTGGAATGGGCAACTATTTCGTCTTTTCCAAGATACTGACTTGAGCCAGGTGCTTTCTTCTGTAGAATTCCAAATGAGTCTTTCTACCCACCCTCAGAAATCCTCCCGCCTAACAACGCTTAGTGCTCTGAAGACATTGTCCTTAGACTGGGACCTGAAGAATCACAGGCAGGTGGTAAGCTAGTGTTCCTGGACCTTCCAGTAGAGGATCTAAGATGTTGCTGCCCTGAATAGGGTATTTTGCTCCACTGAAATCTAGTGAATTTGTGGAAATCAAATGAACTTATAGTCTCAGCTCAGGGTACCACCGCAGAATTAGGCAAGAGAAAAGGACTTTACACACAGAGACAAAAGTCACAATACAAAATAGCAGAAGGCCTAACTCTTAGGAGCGTGATTCTCCTGTCCTGTGGGAGAGTGTGGGTTTCTGTAACAGTGTCATCTGCAGTGTGCCTATGGAGGAATGAATGGCAAACTCACATTCGGGAAAGGGACCCATGTGTCCATAATAGCTGGTGAGTCATCCCACATGGCATCATTTGCAACCCCATGGGCCAGTATCATTAATCCCTTCCCCAGGGATATCCATTATTACCATGTGAGGCTAACTATGGATGTTGTAATTGTCTTACTGAGGTCTGGGACGGGGAAAAGCATCACTATCAATTTTGAATATCTATGCTTCTCTAGGTCAAACACATTAAATTAGACTTTAATCATTCAATAGATATTTTTAAATGCCTTCTAAGTAGCTATCACTCTATAAAATGTTAGACTTCATATGCAGAAGCCTAAGATAGATGCCTGACCCATCCCTGATTAATATAAAGACTTGCCAAAGGTACAAAACTGTGGTACATTTAGATACTTGAAAACTACTTTAATATTAAAAATTGATGATGTTTATAGGCACAATAGAGATGCAGGGTCTTGGATGAAAAGTCCTAGATGATGGATGTTTTATGTGGTAGAAGATTCATTGAGCCCTGAAGGATGGGTATTATTTGTATGGGCAGAGAGAGAGAAGCAGGATTCCAGGCACAAGGGACAATAACTTTAAAGAAGGCATGACCTTGGGAATGAACAAGGCCCATGCCTTTCAGCCTAGTAAACACATCTGCTAATAAGTTGGATTGAGAAAACAAGGTGGAGAAGGTGTTTTCTTAGACCATGGAGATAAGCAATTCAAGAGAAGGCAGAAATTAGGGCCAGGGCCAGCCGCCAGGAATCTGAGAATGCAGTTTAGAAATGAGGACCGGATGTGAGGTGAGAGGGGTCAGATCTTTCCATGGATGACGCTCCTTCCCCTGTGGGCTCTGAGAGGAGGCAAAACCTGAGGGCTTTCGGTAAGGAAGCCCTGGGAGGGACGGAAAGGTGCTGCCTCCAGGTACGGTTTGGCAAATGCACCAGTTTCCACTAATCCCCAAGAAGTCTGCCCATGCGGTTTCCAGTTTCCTGACACTCTCTGGAGCCTCCATGGGACCCAGATCAGTGTCACTAACTTTCTTTTCTGGGTTCCTAGTGCCTAACTACAGTGCACAGATTTAGTGGTAAGGAAGCTTTCAATCACTGCTGTGCCCCCAGGGATCTAAAGCACTAGACCATTCAGACATGTGCTTCTGCAGTTAGCTTTGAATTATGATGACAGGTTAGGATCTTGAATAGCTGAACTTCCACATTGAAAAATTGGCCGTCTTGCTGAGGCTACCTTCTGATTCTGTCAGTGGTAGAATATATTTTTCTTGCCAGGGAGGAATAGGATATCTCTCCCCACAGAGCTCTGGCAGATAGACCCCTAAAGATCTCCAAATTAAATGTGGTTTGTTTCTTATGGTCAGAAGAAAAAAAATCAGGTTGCATTAGAGGTACACGAAAATGAAAGTAAAAGGGAGGTAAAAAATACACGCACACAAGTACTTCTACCGCAACTTTTTTTTTTTAATCCAAAAAGAGACAGGCAAAGCCTGGGATGTCTGACCACAGAGCCCACTCCTGCGCTGCTGCTCCTGGGTGGCCCTGCACACAGCACCCTAAACTCAGCACCCCAGGGCCATGCCAAGCACTGAATTTTTTTGATTCAGCAGGATATTAACATTGCCAAGGCCACCGAGGCTGGCTCAGCAAGTAGGTACAGCAAGGGGTCTGAGAAACCTGCGTGTGGTGAGGAGCTGTGGGAGCAGGGAACCGCAGAGGCAGGAAGTTCTAATCCCAGCCCTGCTGGAAACATTCTGGGTGGCCCCAGCGTGTTAATCCTCCTGGCAAACCTCTGCTTCCTCCTCTAAAGGCAGAGGGTGGAAAGAATAAACAATGAGAGTCATATTAAAAACACAAAGTCCAACGGAAATACTAAAAAATGAATCTCAGTGCTACAGAAAATCCTCTAGCAACTCCTGCTTCCCAGGATGTAGAGTAGACACTGGTGACCATGTGTCACTCAGTAGCTCCAACCACCAATATTTGTTCAGGACTTTACAGTATTAAGTATGATTTTATATGGAGAACTCATTTGTTTCTCAGTACAGGCTCTTTAGGAAGGTGAAGGAGGAAGCATCTCCATTTTACGGATGAAATTTCTGAGATCTAAGTAGCTGGTGTGACTCCTCAAGGCCTTAGGTCTAGTAAATAGTAGAGCCAGGGCTTGAATGCAGGTGATCTGGTGTCCATATTTTTATCAATGAGAGAGAAATTTCCTGGTGATGTGATAGATTTTCCAGCTAAATGCCAACATATCATAAATCTCTCTATTTCCTGCCAGTGCCCAGCCTAAGTGGGCACTAGGTTCCAACAGGCACACTTTGCTTTCCTGGTCTTTTTGTTTATTTATTTTTCCCCTATGCTTTCTTTTGTTCTGCCAGAACAATATTTTTGAGTAGGCTGACTGAGGTTTTGAAGAAGGTTCTGTGAAGTGGAAGAATGAGCAATTTTATTCTTGCTTCCTAGAATGGCAGAAAGGGCCTGGCAGAGTATTCACTGAAATGCTGACCAACTGCCCAAGACTCATGGTTTGTGCTTGTCCCAAAGTCCCTGTCCATCACAAGCAGCTGGTTTCTCAAATGTTATTTCCTCATACAAAGTCCAAAAATGAGAATAGCCAGCCACAGGGAGCCCGCTCTTGACCATCACTGGCATCTGGGTTTGGGCATGGTTCGAAGCAGAGGAAAATAAAGGCATCTGCTAACCCCAGTCCTCTTGACCCACAGACATCAAGGACCCTGACCCCACTGTGTACCGGCTGAAAAACTCTAAATCCAGCAACACCTCTGTCTGCCTATTCACTGATTTTGATTCTCAATTCAATGAGTCAGAAATCACCATGGATTCTGAAGTCTTTGTGTCCAAAAGCACTGTGCTGGACATGTGGTCCACGGATTCCAAGAGCAATGGTGCCATGGCCTGGAGCAACAGAACCGACTTCACATGTGAGGGCACCTTCACCCAGAATGCCTCCTTCCCCAGCTCAGGTGAGTGCCCCCGCCCTTGTCCTTGCACACTGCATCTCCTGGCTTCTGGAGAGGCATGGTTCTGCCCAGAGCAGAGAGTTCGTTAAAAAGGCCAGAAAGCAGATGAGAGAGGGTGGTGGCCCAGCCTAGGTCTCGCCTGCTCTGTGAGTTCCAGCCTCCCTGCCTTTGCTCAGATGAAAGAGGAGAGAAGTAGAAAGTCAATCAGGGATCTGCCCCAGGAAGGCTCTGTTCTAATAGGGGAAGACCATCCATCAGCAGAGAGAGATCTAATTTCAGACTGCAGTGTGTACTCTAACTCAGGGTTGAAGGAAAAGCCATGTAGGAACAAAAGTCAAGGAAGGGCTCTGAGAAAATGCTATTTGGGCTGAGACGTAAAGGATAAGAAGGTACCTGCCTACCATGCCAGGCCAGGGAGCAGACCCTGTGGAGACCTGAGACAGGACCATGCTGACAGCAGGAAAGAGCAGTTGGAAGATGTAGGCATGGGACAGAACACGGGGCCTCGAGGCCATGAGAAGACACATACTGTTCCGATTGCTGGGAAGCTATTAATTAGTATAAACAGGGGAGTGACACCTAAACTCCTTTTTTAGAAGATCAATCTGATTGGGGTGTGGAGAATGGATTGTAGGTCAAGAGGGGAAGAAGAAAGGAAGTGATTGCAGCAGAGAGATGATAAAGGCCTGGACAGGGTGGTGCCACTTGGGTTTCAAAGATGGAACCACTTGGGTATGACAAAGAAAACAGTGTTTGAGGAAGATGGCTGGATTCGATTCTGAGTCAATGACAGCACCATATACTGAGATAGAGAAAGTAAAGGAATAAATTTGGGGTACAGGGATCAAAACTTTTTGGAACACAGGAATGTGTCTATTGTCTTGCCACCATGTTTATGTCTCACTGCCCAAGAGCAGGGTCTATGTTGAGGTGAGGGTTCCCTGTGGCCCAAGTCATACAAAATGTACTTTGCACTGCTGGGGTTTGCTGAGTGAGGGCGATGGTGCCCAGAAGCCAGGGTACTGTACTGGTCTTGCCAGGCCTCCTGCTAGGGAGGTGCCCTTATTCAATAAGTTCCCCCAGATCTCTCCCCAAGGAAGCATGGAAAGGCTATAGACCTTCTCAACTACCAGGAGGTCTGGGGTGGGAGAGTAAGCATGCCCTGGATTTTAAGAAAACATTTTTGTTTCTCCTTTTAGAGATTCCCTGCGATGCCAAGTTGATAGAGAAAAGCTTTGAAACAGGTGAGAGAGTGGTCTATTTCGCTTTGCACAAGATTGGGGAGGCAACGAACCCACAATAACTCTGAGTGGATAGGGCAGGGGCTCGGGGAGTAGTCCTGGGACTGAAGTCATGGGAGCTGGAACAGCAGCTGAGACCTGTCCAGAGCAGCCTGGGATCTTGCTTGAATCCCTTTCAGCATGGCTAATTTTCTTTTCCATTCCCAGTACTTTGAGGATGACTCTTTAGTTTTACTAGGCGAGGCTTCTACATTGCTTTCAACCTCTCCTCTGTCAGGAGAGCCAGAAAGAGCTGCTGGGTGCCTAACTGTGAACTTTCTGGCTCCCTTTGGCATAGCTCTGTGCCAAACAGGTCATTCCAGGGACATTTTCCCATAGCCATCAGAACTCACATGGCATGTAGGCAGGGGAAACCCACCAACCCTCACCACCTGCCCCCATCTCCTCATGAGTTATTCCTACTGAGCCATCCCTCCTGGGGTTCAGCCACTCATCTCACTAAGAGAGCCATACCCAAGGGGTGTGGTGATCAGTTCTGATCAACTGTCCGACCCCATCTCCATTCCCACAGAAAATCCAAAGACAAACAAGGACTAACTCCAGTAGGTGATTTTGTTTGTAACACAATGCCTCTAACCTTAGAGGAATGCACAAATATGTTTGCACAAGAATGTACACACTCAAGAAATGAGTGGATCCAGGAGTCAAAGCTCACGCCACTTGCCCTGCCTCACCAAGCTGTGGGGACAACCGTTGGTGGCCTGAGGAACTGTGCAGACCTCTGATGTGCACGCCCATGATGGCTGTGGTCTCTCCATTTTACAGATATGAACCTGAACTTTCAAAACCTGTCAGTGATGGGGCTCCGCATCCTCCTCCTGAAAGTGGCTGGGTTTAATCTGCTCATGACGCTGCGGCTGTGGTCCAGCTGAGGTGAGAGGGCGGGGAAGCTAGGTGTGGGTGTGGGGGTGTCCCTGTTGAGTCACCAAAGCTCTGAGAGCTGCTCTTAAATCCTAAGACTGGGCCCACTGCACCCCTCTGTTTCTTCAGTCACAGCTTTTGATGTTAAAAACAACGGCCTAAAACATTTTTATAACAAAATACACTCAGTTCAGACTCCTCAGTTGAGCCAGTCTCCCTAAGAGGTCAGAAGAACAGCTGTTATTATCCCCATTTCACACATGAAGAAGCTAAGTCCAAGGAATATCAAGGTCCACATAGCTAATAAGTGGAATAATAGACACCAATTCATTTCTACCACGTGTGTGCTGTGTCACACCTCTTCTGCTATGTAACTAAAGGGGCCCCAATTCCTTTCCTCATGTCCTCTCTCCCAAGCATGGCTCCCTCAGATTCAATAGTGAGAAGATATTATGCTCACTACACCCTAACCTCCTACCAGGGGCCCCCGATCATCTTACTGACAAGTATGTCCCATCCCACCACATCCAAAAGAACCCCAGGGTCTATGTGCTCCTAGAAATCTATGACACAGCCCCACAGAGCCATGTCCATCCCCTCCCTAATAGTCCTGGTCCTCAGCACCAAGCCTGACTTATGCTCTTCCTCATCCCAGGTCCACAAGACTGGAAGAGCCTGAACTCCCTCATCCTTCCTCTTCCTCTTCCCTCCATTCTTCTTCAAGACAAGAGACTCTCCCTCCACAAAGAAGAAGGCCCTATTTCCTCTTGGCCCCCACCGGCAAAGCCTCCAACTGGATCCTACCCAGATTTGTCATGAAGATTGCTGAAGAGCTGCCAAATGCTGCTGCCACCCCCTCTGTTCCCTTACTGCTGCTTGTCACAGTTCACAGCAAAAGCAGGGGTGACCACAGCCTCTCCTGGTGTGGAGAATCCCTCCCCTCCCCTGAGACCGCCTCTCATGGATGCCCACTGGGGTTTCTTGGACTCTAGTTCCTGGAGAATGTTCTCCGGTTTATATTTTTTAAATAGTGTTCATAAAGAAATACTTTATTATTTTTTTCCCAAGATGTAGGGGAAATTTGCTCATTATCTAGGACCTGCTATGCTGTGTATCTAAGCCACACTGTGTATTATTCTGCTACTCATGGCTTCATTAAAAATGATTTAGAAGAGCAAAGACTGTGTTCCTGTTTGATTTGGTTCAGTTGGAATCATTTTCTTTTTTCTTTTTTTTTTTTTTAAGAGAGAGGGACAGTGAGAGAGACAGAGAAAGAAACAATTTTATTGAGTTTTTCACATGGCCTTCGTTGCTCCAACACTTAGTTGTGTACGTGATGCTGGGGTTTGAACCCGGGTCCTCATGCATGCCAGGCAAGCGCCAAAACCGCTGAGCCACTGCCCCAGCCCCTGGAATCGTTTTCTGTGTGCTAAGAGACAAACCAAACTATGTGTCTAGCATGCTTCCCAGGCACCTAACTCAACAGGCTGCTGACATCAACCTCTTAGAATAACCGAAAAAGTTCCACTTGGCAAACTGTTCTGGGGCCCAAGAATCCCCTCGGGCAAGCGTGGGCCCTGCACTTCTGCCTTCATGCCACACCACTGGGCACGGCAGGAGGCCCGCACACATAAATGTTAGTACCTGCATTTGAAATTCGGCAGCCGGGAACTGCGCAGCACTTGGCTCCCCAATGTCACTGTTTTCTCCACTCTAGAAACATTTCCTTTGCCTTTTCTCTCAGATTGGGTTTCCACCAAAACTGTGCATTGCCCCACAAATTCATGGCTGGAAACTACTCTCCATTGCGCCGCTAGGCTCCCAGCCCCTTGAGGAGCTCAGTCTAGGAGTGGGACTGGGAGGAAACTGTGACCCCAGCAGGAATTTCCATTTCTATCTAGACGTGAGACTGAGAAAAGGGGACTTGAGCTCCCTCCCTCAAGCCAAGGACCAGGACAAGTAGATTAGATGTCCTACTTCTTGTCCCCACATCAGGGACAAGAAGGATTTCCTGGGGCCCCACAGCACACTACTCTGTCCCCTGAGTCTCTGGCTACCAGAGTACCTTTCCCCAGGGATGGGGACACTGATAGGAGCACCCATGAGAGAGCTCTCAGCCACCCACCCAACAACTACCCAAGCAAAACCAAAACTAAGTGCCTATCATCCTTAGGGTGGGACGGGGTAGGAGGGCATTCCTTCCTCAAATGCCAATATGGTTCACCAGGGTGACTCTTACCATGCCAGCCAGAAATATGAAATCCTTCCAGCTGAAATTCAGGCTTGGGGCTTCTGACAGGGGGGACCCTCCAGCCTAAATAGGTGACCTAGGGTGTGACCTTCCCTCTATGATCTTCAGAGTCACCACCTATAAAATGTCAAGGAGGACCAGAGGCTACCTGCAGCTTGCATCTCTGATCCCGTGACCCTTGTAGAATTAAGAACCAGCATCCCATCTCCTAAACAGCCCAGCCCAGGGTAGTTACAGAATCCCGCCCCACTCCCTTTCTAAGCTGCCTCATCCCCCAGCCTAAATAGAATCCCTTTAAGATTACTAAAAGGATTTACTCAGGAAATGCCATCATAACAGGTCACTCTCACACTTGGGAGGAGGGGGTGCCTTTCCCGGGAGGGATTTGCCACCTGCAGGGGACTCCAGGAGGCTCCCTGCGTCTTCCTTAAAGCTGCCTTCTCAAGTGTCTGACACAATGCCAGAGATTCTACCACTGGAAATTTCTTTTAATTAAAGCATTCTCTCCCCCATATTAAATGAAAATGCCCCTGGGAGGGTTAGTAGAGCAAGCCTTTATCAACCTTTAAAAACTTAGGACAAATTGGTTCATCTTCTCTCCGCACCTCCCAAGTGGCAATCCACTTTGTTCTCTATAAAAGAAGATCCAGGCAAAGAAAGTGTGGCGGCTGGGGAGGCAGGTCCACCCCAGAGAGCTGGCTCCAGTTCTGCTGCCTGCGACAGAAGGGGCCCTGGGAGCTTGGGGCAGGGATTAGGAGTCTGGAATGGAGTAAAGGGACCAAAGACAGGTCCCTCCAGGAGCCACGGAGGAGGCCCAGACTGAAGAAGGCCTATGGGAGCCTGCGGAGTCCCCGGCCCACTGCACCCAAAAGTGGGGCCCACAGAATCCACCCACGGAATCCACCGGCACCTATGGAGAGAGTAAGGTTTCCTCCTCCCAAGCCCTGCCCAAGACAGGCACAGGGTGACAGGGACTAGGCAGGTAGCAGTCCATCTGAAGAGCAGGGCCAATTGCACCCTGAGAAGTTTCCACCTAAAACCCAGGGTTCCAGCAAGAACCTGCCCTCACATCTGAGGCTGTTAAGCCAAAGCCAGCAAGGGCTGAAGGCAAAGAGGTAGCTCAGGAGCACACAGGTGGAGGCTGAGCAAATGTTGGAGACTCCACCCACCGTTGACCATTCTGTTCTCATGTCTAGCTCCAGACACCACCTGGGATATCAGGGGGGGCAGTGAAGTGACCCGTGGAGGGGCCCAAAGAAGGGTTCCTGTGCCCACCAGAAGGTCAACTCTGGGCCTAGCACCACCAATGCGGAGCCCCTCAGTATAGAGGGCCCAAATGTAGGAACTGGGCATTGCTTAGCCTGGAGGGAAGAGGCAGCTGAGGAAAGCTGGAGATGTGCTCACAACGAGCCTCAGTCTCTATGAGCTCGAACCTAGCCTCACAGAGGCAAGGTAGGCATCCCAGCAGTGCATGTGTGACCAGGCCCTGCTATAGCATGGATTTCTCTGGAAAGATGTCCCACAACACCCCCCCAAAGTCAGCCCTGGAGGCAGATAGATGGATCCAAATGACCTCTCATGACCCAGGCGTAAGTCTCTAAAGTGTCGTCTGCAACTTCCTTCAGAGACTTGCCCTCTGAGAGTAATTGGAGTCACAGGACAGTCAGAAAAATGCAGGTTAAGTAAGGATGTGCTTCAGGAGCATCTGGAGACTTCAATTCCCACAGAGCACTCCCCTCCCGCTCCCACCATTTACCCACTATTGGACAGGCAGCCACCTGAGTCTTAAAGGACTGCTTTTTGTGTGTTGCCCATAAATTCGAATTCCCCCAGGTCACATGTAAAACCTTAATATCACCTTATCAGGTAACATCTCAGCAAGGAATTCTTGCAGCTATGTACTCCTTGTGGTAGGAAGAGTGCCTTGGTCATGGTGTGTCCCCAATAGCTAGCTAGAAAACTGCTTGGCACCCAGCAGGTGCCACCAAATGAATTATTAGCACCATGAGGCACTGGGTAGGGAGCAGAGTTTGAGGGTTTTGGAGAAAGAGGGATTCATAGAGGAGGCAGCCAGGTAAACCACTATTTCACAGTTATGCTGGGAGCCAAGAGTAACTTGGCAAGACCCATAAGAAAACACAAAACCGGAGTGGTGGCCAAGGGCCACGGCAGCCCCAGGCAGCGTTCATCCACTCAACCAAGCCTGGCAGTCAGTTACTCTAGGAAAGCACACAGGCTCTCGGGAGACTGAGCTGCCCTCACATGGGATCACTCCAAGGTCCAGGCCCAGGCCCCAAGGTCACTTTACTGCTCCACTTCAGTTTCTCCACATGACCCACCCTAAACCCTATCTCCAGACTCCCTCCTCAAGCAACATGCCCAAAGAAGGGGGAGCAAGCACCCCGAGATCCAGTGCTGTTCTTCTTGCTAATAAATACACTGACTGCTGGGGCCTGCAGGACAGTCAGTGCCTTGCCTCTGTGCAGAGGCCACCTGGGCAACAGGGCAGCCTTCAGGCCTCCTTTCACACAGACACACATCTACATAGGGTTTCCTCTGAGAATCACCTAGAAATCTACATTTTGAAATTAATAAACAAGTCAGACAGACATTGAGTCAGTAGCCATAAGTAGAACAGGAAGTGGAAAAAGTCTCCCACTTCCCTCCAGGTGTTTGGGGCTCAGCAGCCCCTCCCATTTCCATGACATCATGGTTGCTGACAGGGGCAAATAGGGCACTCTTTGAAGCTCACCCGCAGAAGCCACATCCTCTGGAAAGAAGAGTTAAAAATACAGAGTTAGAGATAGCATCACCCCAGGCCACGTGCCTGGAGGAGGCAGGCTGGGCCGTTACACCACCCCCACCGCAGGTGCAGAAGGAGGCCACCAAACCACACTGGGCGGTGCTGGCAGGCCCCCTGCTCAGTAGCACCCACACCCCCAACTCCAGCAGCCCGTGGGGGAGGTGCTGTCCCCCACTGCTGAGAAGCCTCCCTTACTGACCTCTGCAGCCCCAAGATCAAACCTTATTAGACACTTAGTCAAGGACAGACTCAAAACATGTCCAGCCCACCCTCCCCATGGATGGGAGGGATGGGAGAGGCTACTTCTGCTGTCCCCTCTCACACAGCTGGGCTGGTTCTCCAAGGGACACCCACCACTAGCGGTCCCACACTCCAGGTTGAGATTGAAGGGCAGGAGATGACCCTGGTGGACCTCTGCTCCTCAGGGGGCCAGGATACTGCAGGAGAAGAGGCACAGAAGCTGAGACCTGAAAAACACCAGGATTCATGTCCTGGTCTGTGGTAGTGTCCCAAAATGCCACCTGGGGGCAGCAGTGCTCCATCAAAAAGGCCTCATCCCTAGGTCTGTTTATTCTGCGGAGGGAAAGCCCCTAAAGCTTAGGAAAACCTCTTTTCAAAGGAAAATAAAATGGCAGGTGCCTTCTCTCATTTCACAGGCCCCTACCTGGTGCCAGCCAGTCACTGCACTGGGGCTCCAGGCCTGTATGTGACCCTGTTGCCCCACATTAGAGAATGGTCCAGGCTCAGGCCCTCAGGCAACAGGGGGCGCTGCCTGCCCAGAATCCTGAGACCCACTTCACTAAAGGGAACCCAGAGAGAAGCTGGGAGTGTGTGGTGGGGAGCTTCCAACCAGACAGTGAGCCCGGCTGGCCCAGCATCCAGGGCCGGGTTATTAGCCATCTACAACCTGCTTCCCAATGGGCCCCTCACTCTTTCTAGGTTTTCTTTCAGACACCAGTGTCAGACACTGGGGATTCAGTCTCTGGACAAGCCACATGACGCCATACAAATGAAGTTCAAGAACAGGGCAAAAGCAGTCACCCATGACGCGTATTAGAAAGGTGGTTAACCTAGGGTAGAGGGACGATTGGAAAGGGGCACAAGAGACTCTCAAGGGTGGCCCTAACACTCCACATCTGTTTTTGGGTAATGGGCATGTGGGATGTACACATGGCAAGAGGCATCAAACCATAAAAGTGAGATTAGTGCATTTTAGTGTGGATAAATTACATCTCAGTAAAGTACTGTTCCCTTTCAACGTCCACACACAGAGTTTCTGAGTTCAAGGAGCTCACTGTGAGTACATGGGCATGAAAGACAGGCATCACGACCACAATTTCACAGCATCTGTTAATATATTACAGGGCCAATCTTCTGGCAGGAATCAGAACCAGCCGTTCATCTGTAAGCTCCACTGTTCCTGGCCAGCCTTCCCTTCAGGGGCTTTTAACTTTCCTGAGCCTCAATTTTTTCATTACTCAGATGGAGATAAGAAAACCTGCCCACCTTCTTCTCAATGTTAGTGAAGGGATTGAAAGAGATAATGGGTGTGAAAATGCTTAGTGAGCTGAAATCCCAATGCAAATATAAATGCGGTGGCGCCTCAGAATGTGCAGAAAGATGAACCAGGATCCCACGGTGGCTTGGCCAGGCTGCACCACCATGCTGGGAAGAAAGTGGGGCTGCTGCTAAACAGAGCCAGTGCCCAGGAGAGCTTGGTGTTTCCCACAGTGGATGGCCCCAGGTTGCTGTGGCCCAGAGCTGCTCTTCACACCATCCTGTACCTTTCCTCACTCCACTTCCCTTCACCTCTTGATGATGGGGAAATGCCAAGACCAGGAGGCATGGAGTTCCTTGCAAATGCCTGCACCCTTGCCCCAAGGCACTCCAGCCTCCCTGACTCCTCTCTTTGCACCCTCCCCCAACAGTCTTATTCTTTAACTCCTCTCTTGCCCCTGGGGCCTTCCCTGTTTTCAGAAGGACCCCACTCTGCCCCCCTGGAAGGACAGAGACTGAAAGCATGAATCTAGACCTCTGCCGCACCTTCCAAAGCCCGGTTTTCTGGGCAGCCTCTCCTCTCAGGACAGAACACCCTAAGTCGTGGGCGGGGGGACTCCCCACCTTTGAGCAGAGAGGAGCTCAGTGTCTGTCTGAGACATGTTCCCATTCCAAAGCCTTCCTGAAATCCAACTGAGGAGCAGGGACACAGGGAAGAGTGACAGTCTACCCTTTCTCTGAACCACCACGTGAAATTTAGCCATCGAGAAAAAGGGAAAATGTTAGAGGAAGAAGGTATAAATCTAAGAAGACAGGGCTTTCAGGAATTTAAGTGGATGAAGGAATGCGGTTGAGACAGTGGTGAGCACTGGTCTCTGTTTCAGATTCCGGCCTAGACAGGAAGAAGCTAAGTTAATCTTAAAAGGGACTTCTTTCCAATGAAGACTGCAAGACACTATTTTTATCAACCTCTAGGGTGTCCTCCCTTCTAACTGACCCCAGTTATTTCAGTGATTTACCAAAGGACATGGGCGGATGACATCCTTATCTAGAATCCCTATAACAAAGTCCTGTGTCTGTACACCACCAAAGTAAATATTGCCTCTCCGGACCTTGACATCGAGCCTAAGCAGCAGGCACAATCTCTCTCTCCTTTTTACAAGTTCGGAAGTAGGTGAAGTGGCTTGTGTAGGAGCACAGTGAACCAGTTCCTGATCCTCCGGCTTTCCACCAAGCACCATGGACCCATCATTGAGGAAAGGGCACAAACTGACAGGTGTTCCGAGCACCCCCTCCTAAACCGGTGTCTGGTATTCTGCCTCAATATCCCTTCCCTCTTCTGTGACTGTTTGCGCCTACCTGACCCCTCTTTAGGATTAGAATGCCAAAGCAGAGCTTTGTACACATTCAGTAAATATTCGTTGATGTTGGCAGTCTGCAGAGGCAATATTTTCCTCCTGTACAAGTTCTACTACTCAATCATCTGGCAGAAGTTTAATAATGTCTAGACACTCTCCCCAAGGCCATTCCCTTTGCTGACACTTAGCTGTCAGCCTGGATGCCATCTACTCAGGTCTTCCTTCCCATCCCTATTTAATACCACATCATACTGAACATATCCTTCTCCCCCATTCATGAAATTATTCCAATTATGCGCTACCCTGACTCTTTCCTACTAGAATGTAGGACTCAGAAAAGACTTAGTCCACGCTGATCATTTATATATCTCTAGCACCTGGCACATAGTAGGTACTCCAGTATTTGATAACTAAATGAAGCAGTAATAGCAGAAGGAATGAATTAACCCTGCAACTAGATTGGGATAAAATGTTGGTAATTATTGAGGATGATCATTTGGAATCTGGGAGTTTGTTACTAGTCCCTCGATGTGTATGTGTATGAAAATTTCAGTAAGAAAAGTTAAATACAGCCAGGCATGGTTGCATGTGCCTATAATCCCTGAGGCTTGGGATGCTGAGGCAGGAGGAGTGCAAGTTCAAAGCCAGCCTCAGCAGAGGCCTGAAAACTGAAGAGTAGACCTTACTGGAGTCTTCTAGGGAGACCTATCTCCTCCCAGAAAAAAAGCAAAACCTACCACTGACTACCACAGCCCTTTGGCTGTGTTGGTGAAATGGATGTGTTGCTGAGGAGAAAAGCAGTGTCAGTGAACAGTTCTCAGCATTTCTGATCACTGCTTTTGAGAGTACTGATACATTTGTAATTAAGTTATCAAGATATTTCCCCTTACATTTTGTTAGGACTATAGCATGAAGTATTATCATTCCCATAGTTATTATTTTATTATTTATCGCATTCAAAGCCTAGTCCAAATGGTTTGAGTCTGACAGAAATAAGATTCAAATCCTGTCATTGGCAAACAAAGCTTCCATTTCCTCATTTGGAAAATGAGACTACCACCCACCTACCTCTAGGGATTATAGGAGAATACACATAACAGGGCACTTAACACCATACCAGACACACAGCAGATGCTCAGGGTTAGCTCACTCACTTCTGGGCACCAAGGGTGTATCTTATCTTTTATAACCCCCTGCACTATCTAGCACAGAGTCTAGATGCTTAATTGTTTACTAAATTTTAGACAAAAGGTTCACAAAAGGACAATAAGTGGCAGAACAGGTCCTTGAATCAACATTTTCTGATCATGAAAGTGCTTTTCTCAATACCAAGCTTCCTCTCTGATGATTTGAAAATATTCACTGTACTCTATTGAAAAAAGTTAGAGCTGGGAATGATGGCACATGCCTGTAATACCAGTTGACTTGGGAGTCTGAGGCAAAGGAATCATAAATCTGAGACCAGTCTGGGAAACTTAATGAGACCCTGCCACAAAATAAGAAAGGGCTGGGAATGCGGCTCAGCAGTAGAGCACCCTGGGTTCATTCCCTACTACCACAAAAAAGAAAAGTTGTGCTTGAACACAGATCTGACTATCAATTCAATGTAAGCAAATAAAATACTTTTCATCTGGTCCTTCATAAACTTTAGTCCCACTTTTTTCTTATTCCCTCACCTAAAATCCTTGTTTCACAAAGTGTTTTCTCCTGCAGGAGAAACCCATTTTTCATATTTGTTAAAATTTTTTTTAATTAACTGTAGTTTCAGTCATAGAGCACTCAATTTTATAGTCTAGACTTCCAGAGCCCAGGGCCACAGCCTGCCATTGAGAGTAGCAGGATCATGCTGTTTGTACACCAGCTCTCAGCTGCTGCTAACTAGCCTATACTAGCTTGTTGGGCCTCCAAAACCAGGGAACAGGCCTCAGTGACCTAGCTAGTATTTTCCCATCATCATAACAAAAGTGTTTTGAAGCCCAAGATGAAAGCATGTGATCAAAGAGGACAAAGGTATAGGCTGCTAAGACAAGAAAACATGAGAGATGGTTTCCATGTGATAGGGGACAGGAAATGTGTGGGAGGAGGTGCTCAGGGCTGGGCTTCCCACCACTGCAAAGAATGGCAGGGAACCAACCATGTACAGTGGCTGTGGTAGAAGGCTTCCGCCCCACAAAAGAGCACAGAAAAGTAACCACCCCAATGAGGCATTGAGCTAGAAGTAGCAGGAAATGCTAGGGCATACCTCCATCTATACAGTAGTGCTCAAAACCAACTCCTTCAAAACACGCGAACTAAAATAACACCAAAGAATCGGAAGCTCAGTTGAGGAAGGGAAAACAATGCATTTAAACTTGAAGGAATAACCCCACAGCTAATTCTTCCTGCATATGGAGTTGAAGACCAGAGAGCAAGTCAACAAAACCCTGAAAACAACTTAACTACCTTTAAATTTAAACCCTAAGACATCACAGTCTGCAGGGTTTTGCCGTGTTGCAAATGATGGAAAAACACACCAAAGTTGGAGTTTCCCACGTGATAACTGGCTTGGGTAAATCACCACCTCTAAGACAAAAGCTAATCTGATACTTGCTAACTTGTATTTATCCTGTGTACCTCAAGATCATTGAACCCAGATGCACTTAACCACTGAGACACATCTCAGTCCTTTTCATTTTCAGTTTGAGACAGGGTCTCATTAAGTTGTTGAAGCTGGCTTTGAACTTGGGATCCTCCTGCCTCAGCCTCCAAAATCACTAGGATTACAGGCATGTGCCACCCTACAGAGCTGTAATGTTTTCCTTGATAAAAGTTATTACTCTCATTTCCAGCTTTTAACTTTGTCTTGAAATTCAGATGTTTTTCTTATTTAAAATAACTGTTTATCCAATCTACACTAAAAATAATCCAGAAGTCTTCTGATAAAGCTATGACATCTGTATACCAAGTTTTAAAGCAAATTAAAGTGCTCCATTATAATCTTAGTAAACTCGCCTTCTGTTACCAGGAGCCCAGCCAACGGACCCAACCTGGATCCCGGCTGGTTAGGATTCAGTCACCTGCCTGCAAAAGAAATAAGCAAATGATGGGAAAAGGAATTTTATACAATTGATCAAACTGGGGAGCTTTGCTGTTTCTTATGTGGTAAACGGCCAAACGCAGCCAGCCAGGATTCAGGCAAGGTCTCTGGGATAGGTTGCCAGCTACATATAGGGTGGTAACCCATAGGCCACAGACCTACAGCCAGTTTTGTCAAGTTACATTGGAACAGTCATATTCATTTAAGAAAAAGCTTGCTGACCCCTATCGTGTGATACAAACCTGAGTACGTATAAGGCAGAGAACTAACAACACAGTTCCAACAACCCAAACTTTTCACCAATTTCCCAGGTAACTGCAAGCTACACCAAAAATTGAAAACCATTCCTCTAGATCAGTGTTTCTCAAACCTTAACGTGCATACAAATCACCTGGGAATTTGTTAAAATATTCTGTTTCCGTAGTTTTGTGGTGAGGCCTGGAGTCTCCTTTACTAACTCCTAGGTGATGGCAACACTGTTGATCAATGACTACATTTGGAGTAGCAAGAATCCAAAGCAATGCTCCTCCAATTTGGAGCATTAAAGTCACTTGAGTAGCTTTATGTCAGATGTCAGCCCAAGGATTTAATTGGTCTAGTGTGACTCAACATTGGAATTTTGAGTTCCCCAAGTTGTGCTACTACTGTGTAGCCAAGCTGAAGAACCTCTGGAGCAGCAACATCTCAATAGTGGAACTTGGACTGGAGCAGTGGGTGGCTCAGCAGTTGTGGCTCTTGCCTGGCATGTGCAAGTAGGCTTGTTTGAATCTCAGCACCATGTATGCAATGGAGTGATACACAGCGGAGTGTTGGAGCAATGAAGGCCACAAGAAAAACTAAGTAAAATTGATTGTTTCTCTCTCACTATCTCTCTCTTAAAAAAAAAAAAAAAAAGTGGAACTCTCAACATGGTTTTGTTTCCCATATGCAGCAAATCTACTGCACCCATGATGGCAACAGGGTTGCTTCGTGATAGGCCCAGAACTATATTCAGCCAGCAGAACTATATTCTACCTAAGCTTTGTCATGAGCTCTAATCTTAAGGCATGAATCTAGCTTAGATTTCCTCATCTAATATGGACTGGATACTTGCAAGAATGAAATGAGAATGTTGGTGAAGGTGCTTTGGGGAATGTAACATCCTACAAATCAAAATACACACATCCCCACTTCTTGCACTCTGCTTACATTGCCTAAGAGATGTACATTTCACTTTTCATCACTGAAGCATGTTGAAACAAATGTAAATGTGAAAGCACACACTTATTGCAATTTCTAACAAAGTGCTAACAGAGCAGATCCGGGAATGTACTGTGTGAGAGGATGGGACCACCTGTAACAATCGAAGGATTAGTAAAAGATCGCCTGCTGCAGGCAAAGGACAAAGGACTGCCATTTCTCAGGGTTGTCAGCACTGCCTTTTGTCATCAACTTCAAATACATTTAAAGAAAACAAAAAGGTGTAGGATCATGATTACAAGTTACCAATTAATAAAGGGCTTATTAGCACACAGGAATGGTGGTGATGGGGACTTTGATATCAATAAAAAATGACAAAACAGAGTCAGAGGCACAGAAAGGAATAGCAAATAGTTTTTTTTAATGTGGAGGGCAAAAGGTTACAATTAGTGGAAAGCAGAGTTCATGTTAACAAATGTTCATTGCAAAGCTGGTCTCACAAAAGAGGACAGAACTTTCTCGGGGTTCTCCACCTGCAGACCAAATCAATGTCGGGAGTGAGCACAAATGTGAAGAACCCACGAATGCCAACCAGCTTCCGTCCAAGAACTTTATCCAAGAGACATCAAAGAGTGAACCTAAAAGAAAGAAGTAGAAAAGTAAAATGTCTTATGATACTACAGACAGGTACCCCAAACCCCTGAGACAGTTAAGGGGTTCCTAAACACCGGACAGTATTTAAGCCAAGCTAGAACAAACACAATAAGGCAAATATTTTTCACTGAATATATTATAGAAGTAGCATCTGTAAAAACAATGTTTAAAACTTAATTCCAAATCCACAAAGGTAAAACTGACTAGGGACTGGGAAACACGGGCTCTAATTCCAACTCTCCCTTTGTTAGCTGCATTACATCACATAAGTCACTCTGATCTGCCTGGCCCACAAATTCTTTGAGGTGCAGGGGTTATAGCTTTGCCTAAAGAAAACTTCCTGGAGCTAGAATGCTCCTATAGGTCTGATTTCCAGCTTTAAGGAGGATTCAAGAAAGTATGGAAAAATTCTCAATCTCAGATTTAATAAGGACCAAAGGAAAAGAAAGAATTTAGTTTTCATTTGAAGACCAAGGTAATTTTGGGTAAGGTGGAAAGTGGCTCCAAGAGAAGTGGCTCAACTGCTATATCTGGAAATTCTGGAGTGGCACTATTCCAGAAAGATACTACTTTCCTGTGCAGTCCTCAGAGTCAGCTTCCCACCTAGGGGATCCCACGATGGGTAGAGCCAGAAATTAAACTCTCAGCCATGGGGGCTCCTTCCAACATTTCCACAACAAGCTGCCAACTTTCCTGCAGCATGCCACAGAAACGTTGTGACCTTCTATGTATACCATGGCTTGAAGAAGTTGGGAAGCACTACCTTTCGGAACTGGGCTAACCCCAGCAGATAAAAAAGGGCACTATCTTATTTTGCATATTGATTCAAGTGACCTAGAGATGCTAGAATGGTTTCACTTCACTAAAAATGACATTTAAAGATATGCCACATAACTACAGAACTGTGAGAAACATGTAAAAGGAAGATGAAAAGCAGGGAGCTAGAGCTGGAGTGGTAACTCAGCAGTTGGAACGCTTGCCTGGCATGCACTAGGACCCAGCACCATATACACAATACTTCTAAGTGTTGGAGAAACAAAGGCCAGATGAAAAAATAAATAAAATTGATTCTTTCTCTCTGTCCCTATCTCTTAAAAAAAAAAACAATAAAATAGGGAACTAAAAGTATTCACAGTGCTAAATAAGAATAGGCCTATTAAAACTCATCTGTTCATTACATCAAATTTGTTAAAACAAATTCTCCAAAGGATTATGAACCAATATAATTTCAGTCCCAATAGCCAATAGGTTTAACAGTGAGAAGACTAGCGTGCAAGGCCATTTCAGTGAATAGTCTCGACACATTTACAATTATTAAAGGATTAATAGTTTAATACAAAAGTCAAATTTTAAGATTTTATGATATTAAAACATTAAAATCAGAGATTTTAAAGCCAATCCATGTGGAAAGCAAAAATAATTCATATTGTAAAGGAATCTCTTTGATAATGGTTTTTAGAAAATGCCGTTTACAAAGATCTGCTCCCTTCTTTTAAGGGAAAGATGTATTTACCAGACACTATTCCAAAAGCAGAGGTGGTCCAAGGACACGTCAAAGGACATGACAGTTCTGGGCTGGGGATGTAGCCTGTAAGGCACTGGGTGCAATCCCCAGTAACCCCCCACCAACCCCCCCACACACATATACACACACAAAATTGGACTAATCAACAGCTCAAAGAATAGTTTCAACTGCTAAGCAGAATAAAGGTTTTGGGAAACTAATAAAATCTCCTCCCCTGATATTGAAATGTGGAAATGTGCAAAACGGAAGACAACTACTGAGAAAGTTGGCAGGACTTCTTCAGTCTATTTTACCCATGCAAAAAGGATAGTGACATTTGATCAGTCTGTTCGAATCATCTTAAAAGAAATCCAGCGCAACAAAGAACTTTCAAAAATAATAACTCTCTGTATAGCAGAAATGATAATGCCAGACAGGGTCATTTTTATTTGGAAGTATATTCTTCTCTAGCACCATCTCTATTCAGATACTAGCAATGGGCAGATATAATCAAATACTGAATTTTCCTCAGGCAATCCATCTCTTCCTGGTCACCCAATTAAAACTGAAATTTGAAATAATGTGAATCAAAAAATATTCTGCAGAAATTTCAAGTTCAGAGCTCAATCATAATTTTAGCAGGCAGAGATCAGATATTTCTAAAAATGAAAGGCACTTCAGAAATCAGCCAGTCCTCTCATTTCAGAGATGAAGAACTATACTTCATAGTTTGAAAAATCTGTCCAGAGCTGTGCTGTTCAACACTGTAGCCACTAGCCACAGCTGACTATTTAAACTTAAATTAGGTGCCAACCTATAATCCTAGCTACTCGAGGAAGCTATCAGGAGCATCCTAAGCTCGAGGTAAACCTAGGCAATTTGGTAAGAACCTGTCTTAAAATTCTAAAACATAAAAAAGGGTTGGGGGGTCTACCTCAATTGGTAGAGCACCTCTGGGGTTCAATCCCTATAATAATAATAATGATAATGATAATATATACAAGAAGGACTGAGGATGTAGCTCAGTGATAGAGCACTTGCCTAGCATGTGTGAGGCCCTGGGTTCAAAATGATATAATAATGATAATTAAACTAAAAATTCAATTCTTTGTTTACTTAGCCACATTTCAAATGTTCTGTTACCACATGTGCCTAGTGGATACCTTAACAGGGCAATGCAGATCCAGAGTACTTCCACATTAGAAGGTATCAGTCCAGGGTCACCCTCACTAGATTAAGTCAGGTCTCCTAATCTACACACGCTCCTGCATTTTTCCTGGACAACAATAAGGATGCCTGAATTTGCAGGCATCTTTTGAGATTACCTGTCTTCATCCTTTCTTATGAACCTCTCCTAAATTTTCCCATTCAAAAAAAAAAAAAGAGCAATCTTAATATTTTTAATGAAAACCTTCTAAAGGGAAGATGCATACGCATACACTCATAATCAAAAGTCCTTGAACAGTCAGGTGTGGTGGTGCATGCTGATAATCCCAGTGATGCAGGAGGCTGAAGACAGAGGACCAGAGATTTAATATCAGCCTCAGCAACTTAGTGAGACCCTGTCTCAAAATAAAAAATAAAAAGGGCTGGGGGTGAGGCTCAGTAGTTATGTGCCTCTGGGTTCAATCCCTAGTATCCGCCCCCCAAAAAAGTCCTTGAACATAATAGAGCACAAAGAATATAAAAGTTTGGAGTCCAAATCAAATGTCCATTATCAAGTTCATATTCAGTCACTTATCAGTTCCACAGCCAGGATAAGTCAAAATTTAATTAAATTTCACCAAGGTTTAATCACCTCAGGTGTAAAAAAGGAATACTACTTACTATACCTCCTCTCATCTGAGTAGTAAAAATCAAATGTAATATAGGTAACCTGTACGCATGGAAGGCATGTGAACCTAACAAACTTAGTAATGTAGCAAGTGTAAAGACATTTTACAATGTAAAAGACCTTATACAGAAAATGTGCATTTTGAGAGCTGGGAGAAGTGGCGCATGCCTATAACCACAGGGACTTGGGAGGCCCTTTCTCAAAATAAAAAGCAAAGGGCTGGGGATGTAGCTCAGTGGTTAAGCACCTCCCGAGTTCAATCCCTGGTACCAAAAAGAAAAAGTGTACATTTTATTATGAACAGCCATACTTTAACATTTCACATTCTGTGAATGGATGATGGAAATCTGGAAATAAGGATAAAAAGCAACAACTGAAGGGAAAATAAACAGTAAAGTCCAACAGAGGATTCACAAAAACATCACAATCCTCCTCAAACACAACAGGGATCATCATAAATTACATTGATGAAAGGTTAGCAGCTGGAAGAGGCGTTGATTACTAGCCAGGCCACACAGCTCAACATGTAGACAGGGAAACCGAGGCTCTGAGACAAGCTTCGTTGTTCCTTCAATGAATTCACCAAACGAAGTCCACGGTGCAGGTCTGCTAACTTGTCGTTTCACATACTTCCCACTGCACAACCTCTCACGTCAACCTTTTCCTTGACTTGTCTCTTCCACAGCACTTTCCACATGTCATAGCATCCAAGTAACTAACACCACAGCTGTATGTCTTACGCTGAAAATGGTTTATTCATTCATATACTCATTGCACACTTGTTCAACAAATATGCACTGGAACTATTAGTCTTATGCTAACCCCTGAGGTCCCTACTCTCAGTAAACTTGAAAATCCAGTGGGAGAGACAGGAAGGTGAATGAGCAGTTCTAAAACAATGTGATAATGCAGCCCAAGAGGTATGCAGAGTGGACCTGAGAGGCCAGGTGGGTCCTATACAACACAGGGAGAAGGGGTGATCTGGAATGGAGTCATCCACACCAAGAGTAAAGAAAATGAGACAAGGAGTTGAGATAGCAATTAAATTCATAAACACAAATCTACTTGGTATTCTCCCTCCAGGCACCTTTTGGTAAACTATGGATCAAATACAAAATAGAATTCAGTCACCAAACAGAGACATCAATTAGTGCTCTTTTAGTAAATAAAACAAGCAGATTCAAGGCTTTAAGAACAAAAGATAATTTAATCTCATCTTCCAAGCAGAGCAAAATGAGTTGAAAAAAGGTAATGATGTGCCTACCCAAGAAGATTTTCTACAAATTCAAGATAACTTGGAGAACTTATTTGGTGACTGGATGTAATTCAATGTAAGGTAGAAATGTCAAAGAGAAAATAAAATAAAAATAGGCCTTTCATCAACAAAAAATTGAAAAATTATTGCCATTGGGAGCTCATTGTTGAAAGCAATAAAACATCTAGAATAAACCAAAAAGGAAGCTGTTGAACTGACAAGAAAAGGAAACATGGGTGAAATCTGAGGTTCTATGTGCACACAGTCTTTCCTGTGAAACAAAACCCTGGGCCACTCTAAGGTTCCAGGCCCTTTTGTTCCTAGCTCAACACTGCCCACTTCTGGCCAGGTTGTAAAGCAACCCCCCTCCCAGCATTTAAGCCTACTTGGACCTCTGCTGCCCTCCTATGATTGAAAAGAAACTAGGGTTTATCACAGAGATTAGCAGTTTCCTCTCCCAAACTTAACTTTTCCTGTTTTACAGTACATTCTCAACAAAAGAAACGTACAATCCACTAGGTGGCAGCAGAGCTTAAACAATAACATTTAGATGCCCTTCCAGAGGCAATTCTCTAGATTACTAGACTTTGAAGAATTCGAAAAGACAACACAATTAATTGCTTATTTGTAAACAGGACTGTCTGTCACAGTTTAAATGTGCTGCCTAGTCCCACAGTCTCCTTGCTCTAGCTTGGATTAAACACTAGGAATGTTTAAGGCCTAGAGTAAGAATGTCTCCATGAAAAATACAAAGCAATACTTAGGAAATTTTAGCCAAAGCACTTGACATACAATCTTCCCAGCAGCTGCACAGAGCAGCTCAGGTTTGTCCCTCCTCACTAAGTTCACCTTTCCTTCTAATTCCAAGTCCAGTTCATCATGAACTTTAATTACCCAACTGTGACAAAACGCAGCTCTGCCCTTTTCCCCTCATTTCCTTTGGAAACCTCAGATAGGATGGCATGTTTTAAAAAAAGAATTTCAAAGAAACATGGAAAAACAAAAGAGGAAATAAGTATAGAAAATACATAAATTTAATATTCAAATCTACTGAGTTATGGCATGTGTTTATTAAAATATTTACTGCCACATAAACGCCAAACACTGATCATTTCAGATGCACACAGATTCTTGGGTCTCAGAAGCATACTAGAAACATTTTTACTTTAATATTCTCGTTTTTGTGATAATCTAAAAAATATTGAGTCTATTCATAACCACCTGGCTAGCCATCTATAACTAGTATGGCTAAAAGAGAGAATGATTTTTATCATTTTAATTCTCAAACTGCCATCTTTGGGCATGTTTTCAGAAGACCACAAAAGTCTCAAGTTTGGAAAAGGTTTTATTAAAGATCTATGTATTATATTAGTCCTGGCTGACCAAAGTTGCCATGAAGTTCAAGTCTTACAGGACAGGGAAGGAACTAGAACTTGAGAGGAACTCAAAGGGAACTTGAGCTAACTCAACGTTTAATCTGTTCAAAATTCCAGGTAAGAAGATACAAGGATGTTTGTTATATTATCCGTACTTTTCTATCTTTTTAAAACTGTCATAATAAAAGAAAGGAAAGTCACAAGGTGAGGACAGTCATAACACCTGTATTATCTTTTTAAACCCACTTCTTTAACTCTGCAATTGACAAATACTATATGATAAATGACTGAGCAAAAATATGGCACAAAAATAGTTGCTTTTGAAGCAGTATTATCAGACTTAGTATTATCAGACTTAGAAATTGTAAAACTTCTAGCAAAGTGCTCTGAATCTCTGTTCCTGATCTATAAATGCAAATAATAAGCCTATCCTTATTAAGTTAATTTTGAAAATAAGATAGCATACAAAACAAAAACTGAAAGCATGGCACACAGTGAGTACTCAGTTATCTCTTTACTTTCTTACTTCATCTAGATTAATTTTTTTTTTTTTTAGCTCAGTGCCATTTTCTTTTGATCTGCCTTTTCCAGCATAGCTGCTGGTTTTAAATACCACCCTCATATTCATCCAAGATCAGTTACACTATAGATGTTTATTTTTTTAATACCCAACTATTAGTTGTAAAATAGGGAGAAAGTTCAATCTGTTTTATTTTACCTTCTGAGGTGGTATAAATGTTGAGAACTCACTTGGAAACTAAAAAGAACGTGTTGTGGCACACTGTACATTCAGCTGAGTTAAAACCACATAAAAGGAGCAAATAAATGGATATTATAAGAACTGAGAGCAGGACAGTGTAATATGTCAAATGAAAGATCTCTGTGGAAAATGCTCTGGGAAATCCCCCAGAGAAGAGTATTTTTCTATGAACATACTACCTTCTATAGAATGATTTAACACTGCAATCTGGGAATGGAAGATTTTGCTGTACCTTGGGCCCATAATTCCCAGATGAACAGGTGGTCTTAGGTTGTTAATATGGTTTGCAGCATAAAGTTTCTGCTGAGCCTGCATTTTTGTCTGTTTCTGTCATAATTTTGAAATATTAAGTTCTCTGCAGCAGAGTCCTCCTCTAATCATAACAGTCCTGGAAAATAATTCTCCATGATTTGCTATCTCCCTGAGTATAAAGAACATCCTTGAAATGTTTGCTGTGCCACTTTCCTAAGTATATACCATGACTCATCTAGGAAAAAAAAAGAACTTCAGATATCTACAGTAAGGCAACCAGAAGACTTGCAGCCTTCCCAACAGTCTATCAGACCACCGAAGAGTTACTCATGACATGTGCATGCATAAGCAGGTCAAGGCTAGAGCCTGCATTTCCTAGCTGCACTCCAGGTTACTGGTAAAAGATAACTGGTAACTAGTGACAGCTATTATCCACTGGTCACATAGCTTATCTGCTGCCTCTTCTACCAGACAGCAAAGTCATTCCCTTCTCAGTCTCTCACAGCACTTTGCTCAGGAATCTGAAGAGGCTCTAACCATGCTGTATTTTAACTGGTATGCTTACAATTCTCCTCCCCTACTATATTACTCATTCTTGAAGGCAGGAACCACATTTTACTTTTCTTGATATTCTTAGTAACAAGGCATTGACTGGCAAATAGGGATGGACAGGGGCAGGCAGAAGAAGGGAGGACAACTCAAGTCTCAATCTGGCCTCCAAAGAATGAAATTCTATCAGGACAGTAGAATAAAGTGGTTCTCAAATTTTACAGTGAAATAATCCACCTCTGCCAACTTACCACCATCAAAAATGAAATCATACCTGAACTAACAAAACTGTTTTTGAGGTAATGTTGAAGGAAGGGATAGGATTTATGTTAACTTTATAAGTAACTCATTAATTCATGTCAGAAAATAAAGTATAGTCACTGTCACATTACTACATGCACTTAACACATGGTTGCTCTAACTCTTGTTTAGATTTCTGCTGACTAGTACAAAAATTATAGCTTTCCAAATAGTGATTAGAAAGAGGTTGATCCTGGGATATTTTTCACCCAAACAGGATATTATTTCCTAAGGTTTTCTTTTCTCTACCAATTGGTAACAGTATTAAGTTTTGTAGGGCAAAGGTAAAAAGTATATGCATTAATCAGTAAGCAGGAGCTGGAGCAGTAGTAGCTCATTAGTTACGGCGCTTTCCTGGCACCCATGAGGACACTGAGTTTGAACCGCAGCACCACATATACAACAAAGTATCAGAGCAACGAAAGCCTATGAAAAACTAAATAAAAATTGATTTTCTCTTTCTTTCTCTCTCCCACTCTGTCCTTCTCTTTAAAAAAAATAAAAATAAAAAAAAATCAGTAAGCAGCATGAACACTAGGCCAGAGCACCACTGGATGAGGGTGCTTCTCTGTAACCATGTTAACTGCAGCTGGGGAAGGCCACTGCATTGTTCTAGGCCTCTCTTTCCTCATATATAAAGTAACCATGTCAAAATATAGTTTGGGAAACATCCATGTACTTATTAGAGCTTTCGAAGTCAGCTTGGGAGGAAACAACGGGTATACGACACATAAAGGAGAGGCTAAAGAGGACCTTTTGATTTCTACCAATCAAAACAGCTCCAGCTCCACATCTGTCTTTTCTATCAAAATTCTATACGTAAGCTTGTTTGGGGCAGGAGGAGCTTCATACTAAACCAAGGAAAATGACAAACTCATCAAATGGTATCACATAAGTCTTCTCCCAAGTTAATCCAATTTCTCCTTTGATTTCACTTTAGGACACATATTAGCAAAGGGTTACAGTCATTCATTCAAACTACAATATACGCCTTCAGGTGTTAAGTGCCATAGTGGATACTATCAGAACAGCAGCCCAGTCTTTCATCTAAGATGGAAATCAAAAAAATTTAAGAGCCAATCTGGCCTGGCACAATGGTGCATGCCTTTAATCCCAGAGATTTTGGATGCTGTGGCAGGAGGATGGCAAGTGGGAGGACAGGCTGGGTAAAGTAAGCCCCTGTCTCAAAATAAAAAATAAAAAAGGGCTCGGGATATGGCTCACTGGTTAAATGCCCCTGGGTTTAATCCCCAGTACCAAAGGAAAGAAAGAGAAGAAAAGAGTTAATCTGAAGGCAAAACCTGCAATTTATGTTTCCTCAAAAATGAGCTATTTTCATAGTTATTGCTGTCAAAATTAATATATTAACTATAGACATTTCTTTTTCTGTTGTCTTAATGATGTACAGAAAAGTAAAAAGACAATGACCAAGTGCTGACGGATCACAAGCATATTAATGCATACTATGGAGACCAGCTGAAAATTCTGCAAACCTCTTAGCAGCAATACAGGAATCCTGTTAACTAGGATTAAACCAGGTCCATCTAATTTCTCTTCCCAAAAATCAACATGACAGGTCAAGAACTATTGTCATCACTTACATTAATCCAGTCTCCTACTCCTCAATTAAGTAAATGGGAACAATTTAGCCCACAAAGTTCATAACAACAAGGTGCAGGATAGTGCTGGCAAAGAGGAAATCAGCAAAGGCTCGCTCCGGGGAGATGCCTTGGAAATCTGCTTTGTTCTGTGGGTTGATCTGTATTCTCAGGCACACTGTGGAAGAAGCAGAACACAAAAATTATTATCGAGAAGTACAAAACAAATATGACTGCATATGAATATACATCCTGTGATGCAACAATTCTACTCTAACAAATATAATACCCACAACAGCCTCTAACAGGAAGCCATCTCATTGTCTACCAACAGTAAAAATGATAAGTTGTGGCATATGCAAACAAGCAAATATTATAGAGCAACGAAAAGGAACATATATAATATGGATGAAATATACACCAAGGGTCAGATGTAAAAAGCACATCTGATTCCATATATAAATATAAAGCTTAAAACTGGGCAAAATAAATCTACACTAATATAAATCGGGATTGTGGTACTTTACTCTTCATTAGAGGAAACATGGCTAGGAAGACATAAAGAGCCTTCTAGAGCGCTGGAAATGTTCTATACCTTGATCTGGATGGTGATTAAATCAGCCAATAAAAAATTCATCAAGTTGTACATTTAAGTTTCAGAACCTTAACTGTTCGTTTAAAAAAACAAAGTTAAGGGAAGCCAGGCACAATGGCACATGCCTATAACCCCAGCAGCTTGGGAGGCTGAGGCAGGAGGATAGCAAATTCAAAGCCAGCCTCAACAAGGTAGTAAGGCCCTGTCTCAAAATAAAAAATAGGGTATTTTCCCCAAGGAGCTAGAATCAACATACTACAGAGACACAGCTACATCAATGTTTATAGCAGCTCATTTACAATAGCTAAACTATGGAACCAACCCAGATGCCCCTCACTGGATAAATGGAACCAAAAACTCTGATATATATATATATATATATATATATATATACACACACACACACACACACACACACACACACACACACATACAATGGAGTTCTACTCTGCTATTAGAGAGAATGATATCATGGCATTTGCAGCTAAATGGAGGGAAATGGAAAATATCATGCTGAGGAAATATTCCAGACACAGAGACTTAAGGGTCAAATGTTTTCTCTCATATGTGAAAGCTAGAGTAAAACCTAACATAGGATGAAAGTTAGCTAAGTTTAATTAATAAAACCCACCAAAGTTGAAATTTCATATAAGCTGGGGAACCATAACTATGAAGGTGGGGGGAGAAAAGAGGGAGGCAGGGAGGGGAGGAAGGGAAAAAGGGGATTGTCAACATAGCTGGGAACACTCGACTCCCATGAGAAGCCTGACTATACAGTCAGGCAGAGAAACTCAGAAATTTCAAAAATTAATATACATTAATATGCTGATTTTTATCTATAGCATGGGGGAATTACAGAAGAGACATGAGATTGGGGAATGGATGAAGGCAAGGGGAGAGCCTAGACAATCATCCACCTGCCTTAACTTACTTTGTCAATATCTATGTATGCATGAATACGTACCAACGATTCCTTCCAACATGTAAGACTACGTTGAATAAATAAAATAAAAATAAAAAATAAAAAGGACTGGGGATGTGGCTCAGTGGTTAAGTGCCCTGGATTCAACCCCTGGTATTCACACACATACACAAAGGGCAAGAAACCTAAGCTATAAAACTTAACAGAGAACTCTTAACTTCCACATTTATATACCCTTAAAGATTCTAACATTGCACATTAGCAACCATCACCAATAGCATGAAAAGGAAGCTGCAGGGTACACTTTTCTATAATACCTTTATGCCTGTGATAAATTATCATACTACTTACGAAAACTCAAATTTGCTTTAGGCTAGCATCTATTCCATCACTAAGAAAAAGCACAGAACTGAAATCTAATCCAAAGGCCAGAAAACTATCATACTAGTTCTTCTGACTCCATCACCATAGCAACAGTTCTCATTATGCTTAAATATGTAAACACTATGAAAGTGCCACTGATCTTTTCAGGCACTCAGGCCCTTCAAAAATATGAACACTAACTGAAGCAAGGACAACCAATTAAAATCCTACTGTGGAAAAGTACAGATTGGTTCATCCATCTGGAAGAGCAAATGGCAATATCCATTAATATTTATGTTTTTACCTTCTGACTAAAGAATGTATCTTACAGATCATTCTACCAGCATGCTTGTAAAGTTGAAAAAAAAAATGAAAACAGTCTAAATGCAAACAGGGGATTAAATTATACTATGGTCATGCCATGAAATTATTAAAAAGAACAAGGTAAATTCTCTATATACATCAACGGTATAAAGCCTCCCACTTTCACTAAGTGAAAAAACTCAAAAGAATTATTCCATTCCATATTTCTCTTTTTAAAAAAAATTATTTGGGCTGGAGTGGTGGCTAAATGGTTACAGCGCTAGCCTGGCATGTGTGAGGACCCAGGTTCAAACCCTAGGACCACATACACAACTAAGTGTCAGAAAACAAGATCCAGATGAAAAAATAAAGTTAATTCTCTTTCTCTCCCACTCCTTCTATCCCTCTCTTAAAAAAGTAATATATACATATATAATTATCATTAGTTTAGTTGGAACCTGGAAAAAAGTCAGGAGAAATAGATACTACACTATTTATTAACAGTGGTTACTGGGGTGGAGACCAGCAGGTAGAGTAGTGTTTGGGGAATTATGAGGGGGGGCAAAAGAAAAACTCCCTGTAAAAACAGTAAGATTATAAATTGATGTTGTCCTTATCATTGTAACCCAAATTATTCCAGTAACATAAAAATCAGAATCCCACAAGGATGCAAAGAACCTCAGAGGTCATAAAAAATGAGCACTCCACTTGATACATAAAATGTCCAATAAGTGGAAGGAGATGGGTATGTTGGGGAGGCTGCAAATCACCTGGGAAGTTTTCCAAAGTACACTTAGCATTTACAGAATCTGGTAAGCCACCCCCAGGGGGAGAATTACAAACTTTTCAGAGCCTGTTACTGATAAAGGTGTCACATCCCTCAGATGCACTAGGAACAAAAAAAGGTAAAAATCTTGCCTGCTCAAAAAACTCTTCCAGAAACAAGCCTTCAGCGTCTCCCTGAGCACTTCCAAAGATAGAAATTTACTACCTCCTGAGGCAGCCTGTTCCATTTTAGCAGTTCTAATTTAATCTGCCTCCCTAAATGTTCATTCATTCAGCAAAATATTTACTGAGCATTCACTATGAGTCACACATCGTTCCAGGTGCTGAGAATATGGTACAGAACAAGATAGAGTCTGGCTCCCAAGGAACTTACATGTCTACGAAGAGAAACATATAACATTGTAAGTAAATAAACAGGAAATAACAGCAATATGTGCTTTAAAGAAAATAGGGGGCTGGAGCAGTGGCTCAGCAGTTGGAGTGCTTGCCTGGCATGCACTAGGACCTGGGTTCAAACCCCAGCACTACATACACAACTAAGTGTCTGAGAAACAAAGGCCACATTAAAATAAAGTTGAGACTCTCTCCCCACCTTTCCCTCTTAAAAAAAAAGAAGAAGAAAAAGAACAGAATAATAAAGAGTGACTGAGATGCTATTTTTACTCAGTGATCCCAGAAGGCCTCTTTTAAGTGTTACCTAGACTGGAGCAGTGGCTCAGCAGTTACGGTGCTTGCCTGGCATACGCGGGGACACGGGTTCAAACACCATCTACACAACAAAGTGTCAGAGCAACGAAAGCCACGTTAAAACTAAATAAAAAATTTATTCTTTCTCTCTGGAGCAGTGGCTTAGCAGTTACAGCATTTGCCTGGCATGCTCAAGGACTTGGGATCAAACCTCAGCGCTACATATACAACACAAGTGTCAGAGCAACGAAAAACTAAATAAAACTGATTCTTTCTCTCTCCCTCTCCCTTTCATGGTCCCTCTCTCTTTAAAAATAAAAATAAAAAAAATTAAAAAGAAAAGAAAAAGAGAAAGGACCAACTATGTAAAGATCTGGGGACAGGGCATTCTAGGTAGTAAAAAAAGTTCTTAACAGGTTACGTATAACAAGTCAGACTAACCAAACAATATAGAAGAAGACAAATCCTATAGGGCTTTCTAAATCTTGAAAGTCTAGATTTAGGGCTGGAGCAGTGGCTCGGTGGTTACGGCACTTGCCTGGCATGCGTAAGGATGCTAATTTGAACCTCAGCACTATGTACACAACAAAGTGTGGGAGCAACAAAAGCCACATGAGAAACTAAGTAAAATTGATTCTCTCCCTCTCACTGTCCCTCTCTCTTTAAAAAAAGAAAGGAAGGAAGGAAGGAAGGAAGGAAGGAAGGGGAGTCTAGATTTAGTTCTGCACAATGGGATAGAATTTCAGGAGTTTGAGCAGCTGAATAATATAAATGATCCACAATTTTTTTTTCTTTTGAGTCAGTGTTCCAATAAGTTGCCCAAGCTGGCCTTGAACTTGCTACTCTCCTGTCTCAGCCTCCCAAGAAACTGGGATTGCAGGCAAGCACCACTGCATCCTGATAATTTTTTTTTAATTGGACAATATTAGTGAATGTTGGAACGATGAGAATGATCCAGTACAGAGAGAAATTAATGATGCAGAATGGACAGATAATTGCAGAAGCCAAATTCTTCAGAGGCATGAGAACACTGGATTCACTGAACAAGTGAAGGAGCTGGCTGTTGAGAGCAAAGAGGCACATCACCCACCACCATAGGAAGTCAGAGTGCATTGGTACAGGAGCATTTGGGCTGCTATGATTCAGCAGAAAGTGAAAGGATTCCTACTTCTATATTTTTTAGTAAAAAAATAAAACAAGATCATCAACTGAGAATAAGGAAAACAGGAAAAAGAAAAAATTGAGATGATGATGCATATTTGGATAAAGAGAACATAATAGGGAAGCATTATTACAGGACCACTGGGCAGGGTTGGGTGTCTACCAGGTTCCCATTCTCACCAAAAATTCTCCATCAGCACTAGATTTATATTTTTCTCTTTATCTCCCACAAGACTATAAACTCAAGTAGAGACCATGTTTATGTGGTTGAATACCCACCCACGTTAGCAGAGAAAGTGGCACATAATTGTTCAGTATTCCTTAAATAATTATATGCATGCTCACAATTTAACATATACAGTGTTAGCACTGAGGATGAAGATGAAAAACAACTCTATCCTCAAGGGCTCACCTTTCAAAGGGAGGCCAGGTATGATGGTAAATACAGTACCATCTCCCTCCTTCCCTTCTTCTCTTTCTCATGCATGCACAACAGAATGAAGGAGGAATATAGAAGACTAAATCTACTGGAAGAGTCAGGAAGGGGTTCCAAAGGAAAGACTACTTGAGCTGCGAAGTCTAAGAAGTGAAAGAATTTGAAGATAGCCAAATAAAAGTAAAATAATAGCTTCAGACACCATGGAGTGTTGGAGTATGTACAGAAATTATAGGCAAAAAAGATGAAGCTAGAGATATTGATAAGATCAGAACATGAAAGAACCTGTATGCCATTTTAAAAGTTTAACTCTCTGGGGCTGGAATGGTGACTCAGCAGTTGGAGTGCTTGCCTAGTATACGCAAGGACCCAGGTTCAAATCTCAGTACAACATACACAACTAAGTGTTGGAGAAACAAAGTCCTGATAGAAATATAAATAAAACTGATTCTCTCTTTAAAAAAAAAATTTTAACTTTCCTTTGGGAAACATAGACAAATGTGGGGAGTAGTACAATCATATTTGCAAATCAAATCAAACCTGTGAACACTGTAGAAGGCAGACTGGAAGAAAAGACACCAGAGGCTAGAAGACCAGTAAGGAGAATTATTATGCTAGCCTGGATAAGAGACATGGAAAAGCTGAAGACACTGAGGATGCAGAAGTAGCAATGGACATGAAGATATTTAGAAACAGAATAATTACCCAGCAACTTGGGAGGCTGAGGGAAGATCACAAGTTCAAAGCCAGCCTCAGCAATTTAGTGAGACCTTTAGCAACTTAGCAAGACCCTGCTCAAATAAAAAACAAATGGAATAGGGATGTGGCTCAGTGGTTAAGCAACCCTGGTTTCAATTCCAAGTACCCCCCCAAAAAAAGAATGATCAAGCACAAGTATGACAAACTTCCAATCTCCTAGAAAGCAGTTATGAGATATTAAGATCCACAAATTGGATAGACAATTCCAAAAGAACTGTTGCACCCCAGTACACACAGTCCAATACCTCTCCTGAGACAGAAACCCTGAATTAGTTTTCCTTGCCTTTCAAATTCAAATTCTTTTGCATTTATAAACTAAGGGCAACAATATTATTCCTTTAAAAAGCCAAAATTGTTTCACAGGTTAGAGAACAGATCAAAGTTCTAAAGTGATTTAAAAACTGATTTCAAGGACTGGGGATGTCGCTCAGTAGTAAAGCACTTGCCTAGCATGCAGAGCCCCCTAAGTTCAATCCCTAACATAAAAGGAAAACAACAACAACAAAAAAAAAACCCTGACTTCATGACCCAAAACCTACTTTAAAGACAATTGAACCCCAGCCCCATGTAGACAACAAAGTGTCAGAGCAATGAAGGTCATGTGAGAAACTAAATAAAATTGATTCTCTCTCACCACTGTGTGTGTATCTTTCTCTCTCTCTCTCTCTTTTAAAGAGAGAAGGACAGCGAGTGAGAGAGGGAGAGACAGAGAGAATCAATTTTTATTGAGTTTTTCACATGGCTTTCATTGCTCTGACAGTTGTGCACATGGATGCTAGGGTTTGAACCCGTGTACTTTCACATGCCTGGAAAGCGCCGTAACCGCCGAGCCACTGCACCAGCCCTGTCCCTCTCTCAAAAAAAAAAAAAAAAAAAAGACAGATGTGTCCTTCCCCAGTGATATTTTAACCATAAGCGGTTAACTGCTGAGGATTTTGAAATTTGTCTGGAAGGATAATATTCTCTGATGTTCTTTGAAAGTCTACCATACTATATTGTTGCATACTACATTTGCATATATACATATGTATTTATACACACACATCTAGCTCCTTCCTGAAACCATGAGTAAGTCTTCTGGTCATAAGGGGATAGAAGAGACCATTTTCATATCACTGGACCCAAATAAGAGTTTTTTTTTAAAAAGTGTCACAGCAGTCTAAAATTGGTTTAAAATCAATTTCCAAAGAGCATATGCTAAATTAACCCATTCAGAAAGAACAGAATAAACTGCCAAGCAGTGAATCAAATTAAAGAACTTCTCTCTCCAATTCATTCTACATACTTAACACCAATTTTAAGCCTCTCCTTTTTTTTTTTTTTTTCCTTAGAGAGAGGGACAGTGAGAAAGAGAGAATCAATTTTATTTAGTTTCTCATTTGGCTTTCATTGCTCTGACACTTCGTTGTGTACGTGGTGCCGGGGTTTGAACTTTCATCCTTGTGCCATAACCGCTGTCACCGCTCCAGACCTTAAGCCTCTCCTTTACTCCAATTCTCAGAAGCTCTTCCATTATCTACATACGGTCCAAATTTTTTGGCCTAGGACTCAAAAGCCCCGGCACCCAGCACCATCTAATTCATAATCTAATTCATAATCTCCTCCAATACCATTTCTCCAGCCAAACTGGGCTTCCTCCATTCTCTTCAAAACACACCTACAAAAGTCAGAAATCCCACAATTGGATACAAGCTTTCCTTTCTCAACAATCAGAAAGGATATGCATCAAAATGTCAAATTTCCCATTAAAACTGGTTTCCAAATGATGACCTGGGCAGCAGAGGAAATAGAATTTATTCAACTCAATGCTGTCAAAAGAGGTGCAAATGATACCTTTCTGTGGTAACAATGAATTGCCAGGAATCATTTTTCTAAAAGTCACTTTTATTTCTCTGTATCTATTACCTATTATCTAACAGATTTGGAAACCCCCATATCAACCTCTTGACTAATATGTCCCTTCACTAAGCATTCTCTTCAATAACAAGCCATCTAGTTCCCACTAGAGAAGAGAGTGAACCAATTCAATTTTAGTCATAACAGGCTCAAAAACGGGACTTGCCATTAAGTAGAACTCATCTGCTCAAAATACTTCTGGTTTATCACATTAACCTATCACTAGTCCATGTCCACTCTTCACCAAATCACTCTTTCCCATGTGGCCCTAAAAAGTCATTCTTTTTTTCTTTTTTAGAAAGAGGGGACAGTAACAGGGAGAAACAAAAAGAGAAGCAATTTTTATTTAGTTTTTCATGTGACCTTCATTCCTTGGACACTTCGTTGTGTACATACATGGTGCTAGGGTTTGAACTTGTGTACTTGCGCATGCCAGGCAAGCACCATAACAGCTGAGCCACTGCTCCAACCCCTGAAAAGTCATTCTTAACCCTAGAATTAAGTGACTTTGGCATGAAGAAGGTATCTTTTATAAAATCTGCTTTCAGGAGCTGGAGCGGTGGCTCAGCGGTTACTGTGCTTGCCTGGCATGCGCGAGTACACAATTTCAAACCCCAGCACCACGTACACAACACAGTGTCGGAGGAATGAAAGTCACATGAAAAACTAAATAAAAATTGCTTCTCTCTTTCTCTCTCTCTCACTGTCCCCTTTGTTTAAAAAAAAAAATCTGCTTTCAGAGGTTTGCCTCAAGGAGACAAAAATCATTAAACCAAATTAATCAAGAGGTTCTCACCAGGTTCCTTCTCCTGACTGGCTAATAAAATTCTTAGTCATGTGTACTATTGGGTTCACAGAGGAAAGGGGTGTATCAGATCTAGCTGATGATGGTAACATATCTTGAAGGCTAGGATGCTACCACAGGGGACCAGGTCTTGGTCCTCAAAACTCAAAAATGATAATGAAATACCCAATCAACAAGCTAACTCTGCAACACCAGACCCAGCTAGCACACAAATCATCAAGTCCTTAGGCCCATTTTAAGTTCTGAGAAGTAAAAATATCTCTGGTGTGCCTGAACTAGCAATGTGAATGTGTAAAACACATTCTACAGATCTATAACTCTAAGCAAGTCACCATCCTAAATTGTCTCCAGACAATTCTAACACTTTGTGCCCCAACCAGATTACAAGCAGTCTGAAGACAAGAAACATAAAGCTAATGAATCCCCAAAGGATTTACCATACTACTCTGTAATTAATTCAAAATTCAATTTATGACTTGACTGATGATGCTCACGCTTGAAAAGAAAATCCTGGCGTATTTTCAAAGTTAAGTAGCCAATATCAGGAGTGGAATAGCCCACGTAGTGGCCACTTAAAAACTGGACTGGCTAACACTCCTGGGCCAAGTCTACTCTCAGTTTTCACCGAATCCAGCTGAGCAAGAAAGGTCAGATTTCAGTAAAAATTTATGGAGACAGTTCTCATTAAATATGGCAGTCTACAAGATTACCAAATGCTGAAAATCTGAAAAAGAAAGCTGAAACAGAATTATGTAAATAAAAATAAAAGTTCAGAATAATGAGAGAAGTAGGACAGCCTCATCCACAAAAAGTAAATGGGAATTACTAAAAGCCAAAATCAAATAAGGACTGGTTCAATAAGCCTAGTACCCATATTCATTTTCCTTACACTTTCAATCAAATTTTCACCAGAGATTAGTAATGATTGGGCCAACACAAGAGAGATAATTCAGGGGTGGATTTTTTTCATTTAAAAGTCTACCAACTTTACAGCTGTGTTGGTTAAGTGAAAGTTGGAAAGGGTATTTCCCGGGGCCATTATGAAGCCCAGGGCATCACCAGGTTGAGCAGCGGCGTGATTTCTTTAGAAATTAAACTCCAGCTCCTAAACAGCTGTTGAGCAAGTGACAGATCTTTCTGAGCCTCGGTTTCCCCATACACAAGAGTACCGTACCGCACAGACTCCTCCACAACTTTGCAGACGGCGGTCTGCTATAAAATAGCGAAGAGTACTGCGAGAACAAAGCTGCTCACCACAGTAACACGTTACAGATGTGATTACTTATACAATCATTACCCGCTAGGATGAAGCTCCCCACACAAGAGATGAAGCCCGAGAGGAAAGAATTGAAGGGGAAAGTGCCCACGAGGAGACAGTAACCGAACTGCAGAGCGCCGGTCAGCAGTATATACAGAAGATAAGCATCCAGCAACTTCAGCCGCTGCGGAGTGGAGCTCAAGTACTCCTCTAAAAACCGCGAGACGACCGACACCACAGACGCCGACATGACTGCGAGCTGCGGACTCCCGACCGCGCGCCGTAAACTCCCAGAGAAGCCGACGTCCACAACGGTCGCAGCGTCTGAGCATGCGCACGGCGACGGCCCCGCTTCGCCCCGCCCCCGTGATTCAATCTGCGCAGGCGTATAGGAAGGCCGAGGCGCGTCACAACTACTGCGCAGACGCAAACAGCATCCACCGAAGGCGAACTACCGCCAGAAGCAGTGGATGAGTCTGCGCACTGGATCTGTCAATGGGCTGGAGACGTGTACTCTTTTTGTTCTATTTCCGCCGTCCGGTTGGTGACGCCCACTGTCGCTCTGGAAACAACCTATCGTGGGAGGAAGAGGGGGAGAGGTTTTGCCGCGCACTGTATTGCTAACCATAGGGTTCCCGCTTTCTCTGGTCCTACTGGGTCCTCAAGGATGCAATGTTTGAATCTGTTTAGAGGCAACGCTTAACTTTCTCGGGGCTTGGTACCAGCCCAGCCTTACTCTGCCTATTAAATAGCATTAGAGCAAGTCAAGTTCCTCCGCTGTGAGAAGCACCGCGATTAATCCTTGTGCACGCAAAAGTTTAGACTTGTTTGGGGGAAGAGGGGGCGCTTGACCTCTGCAGATTCAGGAGCCAGAACTCGCGGTCTAGCCCTGCGGTAGATAAAACCTAAACCCCCAGATGTTCATTCATTCCTTAATTCAGCCAACATTTATGCGGCGCCTCTTTGTGTCTGGTTTGATGCTAAATTGCATAAACTTTCATTTGAATCAGATTATACAGTCACCACTTTAAAAGAGGTATTATGAAGTCAATGGTCGCTTATTGTACATAGGTTATCTCATCTAGATTGAGTTCGCACTCAAACCTGCGTCTTGAACCTGATGGTCAATATCCAGGAAGTTAGTGCTGAAAGGCCCTCAAGTACATGTCTTGTTCAACCTACCCTCTCCAACTCATTTTGCAGAAGATTCTGGAATGAAGGTTTGAGGTTTTGTATCGTAACAAATGCAATTTATTTTTTAACGTCTTAATTTAAAAAAAAAAGTTCCGCCTTTTGACTTTCGTTGCTCTTATAATTTCACATGCATCTGACCTAACTCTAGAATCCCTTGCCTTTCAACTGTAAGTCTTCCTACACATAACCATATATTTTATATCAGTTTCTAAAGCTTCTAACTGTTTTAGATACCGGAACAAAAACTTCTAAAAGAAATTTGTTGTTCAGCAAGTGAACAGCCACCTTCCTTCATTTTGACTCCTTATTTGCATTTAGACTGAAAACGCATCAGCATCAATAAATGTATTGATTTTCAGTGATAAGCAAACTCTTGCTTAGATTCTAGAAAAAAAAATCATGTCCTTAGGATGGTTTGCTGTTTATTTGAAGAAATGTGTACTTTTATATGAACTTAAATTCAGACTAAGCCCTCTTATATTGCTGTGAAAAAAATGAGTGGATAACCAAACTGATTCGTATTCAACATTATGTGGCAGAAGATGTCCTTTCCTCTGACAGTTCAGCCTTTCTCCCTCATCAGCAAGTAGGAGGGTAGTTTCCTTAACTTCAGCCTGCACAGTTTGGGCTGATGCTTTTTAATCATTCAGGAATGAATTCCTCAAGGGGTTTCTAGTCCATCAGCCATGCTCCTTCCAGCACATACTTCCTTATGTTTTTCTGCCTTTGATCCTTGACAACTATCATCATTAACATCTCCTCAGGAGCTCCCACTGGAGGAAAGCAGAAGAGATGAAAAACATTAAATTCACTTAGTGAATTCATCTCTTTCTGAGACCTGCAAAGTCCCACTAATATAATAAACTAAAACTTTTTTGGACTACTTAAAACAAGAAAAGGTCTTGTTCCATGTTCAGCTTATGATTCTAGTTAATTGATCTATCAATAGGAAGTTGCTAAATACTTTTCTTGGTTTTAATTAGTATAAATTAGAACATCAATATATGTAAAACTTTATGTCCTGAATAATGGAGTAAGATTGCAAGCTCTAGAGTCAGACAATCCTGGATTTGAACCTCAATTCTACCATTAAATTAGTTATCTAATCCAACAGGTTATTGAGTCTGACAGTTTCATTTTCCTTTTTTATAAAATGGAAATAACAATACCTGAGTCATTGGAATGTTATGTGGATGAAATCAGCTAATGCTGAGCATTAACCACTTAGCATAGTGGTTGGCACAGAATAAATATTCAATTAATGTTTACTCTTATTAAATATCATTAGTCCAAATAATTATGTCTGCTTCCCGTATCTCTCTGAATAATTAAAAGTAGGCCAAATTCCAAAGCCACAGTATTCTAGGCATGCAAAAGAAGGCACTAGAAGGACTGCAACTCAGATGGTTCTCAAAATGCAAACCAGATAAGTTGAAGCAGAAGTCAGATTAGACCTTTGGGGTTTACTACTGAAACACTTAATGTCTTAAAACAATGGAAGAGTAGAGAGGCCAGAGGGCTCCCTTAAGGGCAAAGTCCAGGATTCTACCTCATGTTGCTCTACTGTAAGAAATTGCATTCTTTGCTAAAAGAAACACAAATCCTCCTAAATTTGAGTAGAAAAGGATTCCTTATCTCTCACCTTGCACAAAAATCAAATTAAAATGTATCAAGAAACTAGGAATTAAACCAACTCCCATACAACTGCTAGAAGAAAAATTAGGACCAACATTCCAGCATTTGGGAGTAAGCAAAGACTTTCTCAACAAGATTCCCAAAGCAAAAGAATTAAAGTAAAAAATCAATGAGTGGGATGCCATTAAACTAAAAAGCATTTGCTCAGCCAAGAAACTGGTCAAAATTGTCAAGAGACAACCTACAGAACAGGAGACAATCATGGCCTCTGATTCCTCCAACAGGGGACTAATATCCAAAATTTACAAAGAACTCCAAAAACTTGATATCAAAAACGCAAACAATCCAATCAATAAATGGGCCAGAGAGCTAAACAGAAACTTTTGTACAGAAGAAATAGAGCAAGCCAATGAATGAATATATGAAAAAGTGTTCTAAATCACTAGTAATCAGAGAAATGCAAATCAAAACTACATTAAGATTTCACCTCACTCCAGTCAAACTGGCAAAGATCTAAAATATAAACAATAACAGATGCTGGAGGGTTATGGGGAGATAGTAACACTAGCACACTGTTAGTGGAACTGCAAACTGATACAGCCACTCTGGAAAGCAGTATGGAGACTCCCAAAAAAATTAAGGATGGATCCACCATATGATTCAGCTATCCCTCTTCTGGGTATTTT
This sequence comes from Aplodontia rufa, assembly GCA_004027875.1. Classification (NCBI taxonomy): domain Eukaryota; kingdom Metazoa; phylum Chordata; class Mammalia; order Rodentia; family Aplodontiidae; genus Aplodontia; species Aplodontia rufa. The sequence continues at coordinate 113,322 of PVKS010002191.1, forward strand.
TCCAGAGGAGTTAGAATCAGCACATTACACCAACACAGCAAAATCTATGTTCCTAGTGATTCGAGGGTTTTGAAATGAGGCCGAATTCTACTTCTGCTGGGGAATGGAGTTTGGGCTGACTACAGAGTCCAGCAGCCAAAACAGCCCGTTTCTAGTGTTTGCAGCTATTCCCAGTTAATACTGGGTATTTGGTCTGGCTGCAGGTCTCTACAGCCGAAATAGTGTTAGCAGCTCCCCAGCTAAGAGCTGGGTTTCTCCGTTACTGTTAAGCAGTGTGTTGCAGCTCTTGGTGTGGAAATACACCCCAAGAATTCTGCACCAATCTTCTTCTGGGTTCTTGTCTCGTGAATTTGAAGAATAAAATCCACGGACAACCATGGAAGAGAAGAGTAAAAGGAGTAGGATTTATTTAAGGAAGGAGAGCAGAGTCTCTCAGTAGAGGGGTACCTGGAAGCAGGGATTATGTTGGTTTTGGGTGTGAGCCTTGATTAATATTCATGTAAAGCAGGCATTGAGAAAAGCACCAGCACTATTGGCTAAACTCTCTGTAAATCAGGCATTGAAACTAAGCACCAAAATCAGTGGTTAAAATCTACGCAAAACAGATAGCAACTCTTTCCTAGTTCATATCTGTGTCCACCCTCACTTCTTAGTTTTCCTGCCTCTGGAATAAAGGAGTTGCTCCCATAGGTGAGCCTCAAGATCCTCTGCATTTGAAGGCCCTGAGCATGCTTGTTAAAGGCTCTCTTCAGGTTAGCTTCTAGGTGTGGTGGAAAGGGACCCACTGTGCTGGCTACCTAGCCATTTTACTATCTCTCCTAATCTGTCTGAATAACAGCTCAGTTTACAATAGCTAAATTATGGAACCAACCCAGATGTCCCTAACTGGATGAATGGATACAAAAATTCTGGTATATATATATATATAATGGAATTGTACTCAGCAATTAGAAACAATGATATTGTGGCCTGTGAATGTAAATGGATGGCAATGGAAGGATCATGCTGAGTGAAATTAGCCAAACTCAGAGAGTCAAGGGTCAAATATTTTCCCTCATTTGTGGAGGCTAAAACAAAACCCAGGCTTGGGTGAAAGGTTGTCAGACTCAGATATTAGACCAAGCAAAGGCATAGCAACACATAATCTAGGGGAACCATAGATGGCGGGGGAAAGGGGAGGGATAATAGGGAAGGATCTAGGAAGACAACATTGTAGTATACTCTTTAGGCCCCTGAGAATCCAAATAATACTTATGCAATCATTTCATTCCGGAAAATTCACAATCTAAGCATTTATATTGCTTGTAGGGGCAAAATATAGAAGAACCAAGAGCCTGGTGTATGGGTGATGAGGGGGTAATACTTGTCTAAGAATAAATGCATATTGTATTGTTACTTTACATGCATTTGTGATTGTACATTAACTCAACTCCTTAATAAAAAATTTTTATAAAAGGATTTTTCTTTTAAAATGTCTCTGTGGAAGAGTCTTTTTTTTTCAGTTCTTATTCCTTGTATTTTCAGTTTTGCCTTAAGAGTTCCCTTTTGCTCCTCTCTACTGTTTTAAACTTTGGCTCCAGTTTGACCAAAACCCGCTTTCCTTGTTTTCCAGTAGAGTAGATAAAGCAAAATATTACATTAAAAAGGAAAATTTTAAGGGAAATAAAATTGCAAATAGCACAAAGTCAAAATTTAAAGTATCAAGTTTTTGATCCAAGTGCTAGTGAAGCAGCAAGTGTCTTTAATGAACCCACATTGTTGGAGACTAAGGTCAACATGACGCCTAGCCAGATGTCAGACAGTGGCAAATAACTCTAAGGGGCCCAGCTGGCTTGTGATTAACAAACCGCCTGACCCCATGACTAAGCTATTTGGCCACTCATTTGTTATAATTGGTTGAATGTATTTGCACTGTATCCCTATTGGTTGTTGTAACAGATAAATTAAGAGAATAGCGACTAGTCCAAGAAGCAGTAGCAGCAGCAGCGGAGACAGAGACAGAGGAGAGATCAACAGCGCAGCAGAAGAAAACCATCCCATGCAGACTTAAGAGAAGAAGAAGAGCCTCGGCTGCAGAAATAGGGACTCTAATACAGCAGTAGAAACAGGGACTCTAAAATGTGAATAGCCTTGACTCTAAAAAGGATGTTTTAAAGGCCTTGCCTCTAAAAGAGGGAAGGCGGGAAGGGCTTGGAGGCCTTTAGCGGCGGTGAAGGGAGAAATAAAGCGCTTGGAGAACTCAGGGCCAGTGGGTCTACTTCATTCCCAGTCAACCACGGAATGAGAGCCGTCCAGTTCCTGCCAGCTGGGACCAGACACACATTACTTCATGCTTCTAGTTCCTGATGGAGTAGAAAAACTGCTGACTTTTGTCTGATTTCCCACTCTCCCAGCTCTTTGGGAGTCACACAGAAGCATCAGTCTTATCTCCTCCCTAGAACCCAAAAGAGAGTCTAACATATTATCCTTTACAATGGTATTATTAACCCTTAGTTAATAAGTCATTGTATTCCCTACAGCAGGGAACTGAAATCATTAGTGCCCAAGAACTATAGCACTTGTCCAGTAGAATTTTCTGTGATGATGAGAATGCTTTAGTATTGTCCAGTGTAGCAGCAGCTAGACATACATGGCTTTTGAGCACCTGAAATATAAATAATGTGATTGAGGAAATTTTGATTTTTATTAATTTAGTAGTCACATGTGGCTACAATTAGATAGAGTAACTTTAGAACTCTTTTACTTAATACCTATGTTTAGCCTTAGAGTCACACCTTGTTCATAGTTCATTTAACAGAATGACATCCATTTGCAAACAAAGAATGCTCTAACCCTGCCAGGCCTGAGCTATTAATTTATCAGCTCCACCTTCTCTTGGAATGTTTAATGATGACTTAACAGAACCAGAAAAGAGGGCTTGTCAAATTAGTTTCTATTCATAAAGGCCACATTAATACATTAGTAGTAATAGTAGTAGAAGCACCATACTGGGAATGGAACCCAGGGGCACTTTACCACTGAGCTACATACTCAATCCTTTTCATTTTTCATTATTTTTATTTATTTATACTTATTTATTTTTTAAAGAGAGAGGGACGGTGAGAGAGAAAGAGAAACAATTTTTATTTAGCTTTTCACGTGGCTTTCATTGCTCTGAGACTTCTCTGTGTTATGAGGTGCTGGGGTTTGAACTCGTGTACTTGCGCGTGCCAGGCAAGCGCCATAACCACCAAGCCACTGCTCCAGCCCTTATTTATTTTTGATACTGGGAATTGAACCCATGGACGCTTTACCACTAAGCTACATTCCCCAGGCCTTTTTTATTTTTTTTATTTTGAGACAGGGTCTCACTAAGTTGCTGAAGACCTTGCTAAGTTGCTGAGGCTGGACTTGAACTTTGAATCCTTCTTCTCAGTTTCCTGAGTCACTGGGATTACAGGTGTGTGCCACCAAGCCCAGCCACAATAATGCATTAATCATATAAAATCATATATGTTGGACATAGAAAGAAAATGTATTCTTTCATATGTACACATAATGTGTCTTTTCTTGAAGATAAGGAGAAAAGTTACCTTACATTTTCTCCGGAGAGGCTTTCCTAGAATAGGCACTGAGAGTCCTTTCCACTTTGTGTAATTTTAGAAGATTCAGCCCAATCCTGAGTTGTAGCCACTCTGGAGAAAGTTTAAGGGATCTATTGACATTAGTTACAAGAGGCATTTTCCATACATTCAAATTTCCTGCTTCTAAGCAAAGCTCTGAAACAAAATACAAATGCTTTTCTGCACTACCTCCTGAGATAGGATCTAGACAGTTCTAATACCAGTTCTGTCCAATCATCTAGACTTTAACAAACAAAAAATAGATCTTATAGGTTCTCATACAAGTGAGTTATTTTGTGATCTTGTTTCAGAATTTCCTACATGGTCCAATTAAATTACAGCTTCCTCCGCCCTTGACACTTAGCACGTGGTTTTATAGGTAATTGTCTATGCCTTTGCATTGTCACTAGACTTCTTACCCCCAGCACTGAGGCTTGAATACTGGAGCTCTCTGCCACTGAATTACATCCCCAGATCTTTTTATTTTCATTTCAACACAGGTTATCACTAGGTTGCCAAAGCTGACTTTGAACTTGTGATCCTCCTGCCTCAGCCTTCCAAGTAGTTGGAATTAAGTCCTGTGCCACCTTACCCAGCATCACTAATTTTTTCATCCATTCATTTATCCCACAAGTACTGAACACCTATTCTATTCCACCAAACCCCCCCCCGCTTTTTTTTTTTTTTTTTTGGTGCTCCCAGCACCAAAGCTGTGCTGTTGTACCACTGAGCCACATCCTCAGTCCTTTTTCTTTTTTATTTTGAGACAGGGTCTCACTTAGTTGCTTAATGAGTCACATCAAACACTGGCTTCTGCAGTGCTTCCACAAACACAGCTTTCTATTAGCAAGCCAAACCAGCTGAATTAGAATCTGAGGGCAAGGACTGGAAATTTGAATTTTTAGTAAATCTTCCAGATGATTCTTATACATGCTGAAGTCTAGGAATCTGTGCTTGCCTAAAGGAATGAAAGAGACAGGTCCTCTGTTATATGTACTACTTTACCCCACATCTTGCCAGCTCATATGCCCCCTAAATTCTGCAAATGCCAGTTTTCTTAAACATTAAATACTTATAATGATTAAGTTAACACTGTTCAGAGAAAGAGTAAGCCTTTCAGTGTTCCAAGTTCTGCAGGAAAACTGCCTTGGAAGACTCCTGTGCATGAGCATTCTCCCTCCCATCCTCCACCACCACTCCAGTCTGGTTTTAACCTAACCAAGGGAATCTTAGGAAATCTGACTGTTCCGGGGACATCAAGCCCTATTTGCCAGTTCAGTCAATTCTGCAACCAGCTTCAAGATTTGGCTCCTCTGCTGAGCCAGCCTGAAGTACACTCAGGACCTCTAGGGTAAGCCAGCCACCTCACCTACCATGTCCCTACACCTTCATACTGGAAAGCATTCCTTTCCTTTGGAGGAGGTTAGGGATCCTCCAAAATGAGGGAGATCGTAGTTGAGCGACACACTCATCCTCTGTGAGAAGGAATGTCTGCTTTGACAGATGTCATCTAGGTTAAGGTTGCAGAACCTTACTATGTGTTCCAGCATGGTAGATCTGTCTATTTATGCACATAATGCACAAATATTGCATGGGACATACTTATTCTTTAAAAACCTTATGCATTTGCAGAAGGGAGCCATAAAAGGAAACTGGAAGAATGTGTTCCAGCGTGGTAGTTCTGCCACTTTAAAATTTGTCCCACAGCCCCAGATGTGGAACACCTACAAAATTTAAATATAACATATAATTATATAATAAATAATTATAACAATATTGAGATTAATATAATGAGCTCTATTTCCCACCTATTTTCATGCACATGTGTCTGTTACGTGGGTATATTGGCAGAATTGAAAACCTGGGACTTAGTAGATTTGTAAGAGAAGGGGAAGGCTGATGGAGCTCCTGTGAGGGACACGGATTTTTAGTACTACCTGTGAACAGGATTACTATCCTATTTTGAGTCATCTCTGCCAGTAATAGGGAACAGCACCAAGGGCCTCACCAGTCCAGCCCACAGTAGCAAGGTCCACCGTCAGCTGGCCACTGGGACCCCGGCGATCGGGTTGGCCCCGCCTCTGGGCCGGGCGCACCGGCCACGCCCCCTTTGTTATCCGATACTTTTCTGGGTCAGCTGGTACTGCGTCAGTCGGAGGGATGGGCTGGCTCTGCTCGACCCGGCAGGGCTTGTTTACTATGGCTGATGATCTGGAGCAGCAGTGAGTTAATCTCGTCTCTTTCTCTTTCTCTCTTTCTCTTTGGGCCATGATCCCGGGACTGTCTGTGGCTGAGAAACAATTTTAGACACCTTCCTTCCCGCCTTTCCTTTTTCAGGTCGGCTTCCAGGAAGGGCTGGGGTTTTTGCATTCGCTTGCTTTGCTTTTGCCCAGCAGAGGCGGTGGCAGAGCCTGGGGAGCGGTGGTACAGCAGCTTGCAGCAACAGCTCAGTAATCCGACTCTCCAGTTAGTCTTTGCGATTGCCCCTCGTTTTACTCAAATGGCTGTGCAGAGGGGTTAGACTTAGTGGTACCAGCATGAGATTCCCCGAAAGCAAGCCTCTGGGATGCGGGTGCTGGGGCTGCAACCGGGAGTGCTTGTCCTGACTTGCCCTAGGACTGTAGTTGTGGGTGTGAAAAGAGCCTTTTAACCCCACGGGGAGAAGGCGTGGGGAGAATGGGGAGGTCTCCGCTGCGCTGGGACGTGTGGAGTAATGGGTTTGCGAGTTACTTTAGTGCTTGCCCACCGAGACACGTTGCTGATTACAGCTCTATTGACAGTGCTTTTAATCATCATAATGGCATGTTTAATACAGTGTTTTCAGAGTTAGATTTGGTGTTTTTTAAAAAAAAATTTTTTTAACCACTCTGTCAAGGGCATCAGGTTTGAGGAGCCACCTGTAGGTGGTGTGACTGGTAGTTTGCAGTTTGATGGGAGCAAGTATAAGTTGCTTGGAGGAGAATGACTCAGCTCCAAGCCAACCTTGGTTTCACAGAAACAGGGCCTTGGACTCAGAATTCCCCTTTCAGACACGCAAAACTGATAGCCTGAAAACTAATTAAATTTATTACAATAATGAATAGCTTCCTGGGCTTAAAAGAACTTCCCCCAGAAGGTATTGCTTTCTAAGATTACTTTTTCAATAGGAAACTTATAATGATTTGGGGAAATAATATTAGAGCTGGAAGAGATGCAGATTGTTCAGCTCCATGTTACAGATAAAGAAGTTGGTGCCCTTAGAAATTAGGAGACTTGCCCAAGATCACAGAGGTCTAGAACAGGATTCTCTCCCAACACAGAACTCCTTTTGCTTTACTGGTATCAGGATAGAGACCACTGTGGTCAAATAAGTTGATAGCTAAGTGGCTTCTCTCTCTTTGCTTTAGTGTCCCACCTCAGCCTTCCCAATAGCACTGAACAGATACAGTATGTCAGACACCAATTCCTGGAGTTTACCTGTAACGTTTTTGGTGAAGGAGAAAGGCAGAATAAAGTTCTCCCCAAGGAATATCTGCTAAGCAGCCTATAGTATTGTTCCATGTGGTAGCATTTCTCCTGCCTTAGACAGTTACAGGGCAATGTGGGGTCCAAATGTTATGATCTGTCTTGTCAAAGTCTCTTTGATGTGGAAAGAAAGTTTGGCTCTTGAAACCAGCAAAATTTTGTGTACTTGGTCCCAATCTTCTAGCTATCAAGAAATTCCAGTAGAATATTGAAAGGGTTCTAACTCTCTAGAATTAGATTGAGACTTCTCATCTGGCTAAAACCATTGATGTACCATTCCCAACTGCAACATAGTTTTTCTTTCAAGCCTCAAACATTCTTTGAGAGTTGCTACTTGCGAAACAGTAAGAATGTAGACAGCCTTTAATTTAACTGAGGAGAAAGGTTTGTTGGGAGTGTTGTCTTGTGCTAGGCATTATTTATGTGCCTTAGAGGTGTTAACTCATTTAATACTTAAAATAATGCTATATAGTATCTATGAAGTAGATACTATTATCTCCTTTTTAAAGATGAGAAAACTAATGTGGCCATAGTCACATTGTTAAAAAGTGGTAATGATGGGATTTGAACTCTGGCCATCTGGTTTTAGATTATACCTTCCTTCAGAAAACAGACACATGAAGATATTTATATACTGTGAATGTTCATGAATGGCCTCGAAAAGCTGAGGCCAGAGATCCAGGGAGGAGATACTGAAGAACCTGGATTTGATATCTGGTTTCTAGTCCTTTTTCAAATGTGCTCCCTGGCATCAGTTTTCTCATCTGTAAAATAAAGAGGCTAGACTCGATTTCTTTTTCTTTTTTTTTTTTAAGAGAGAGGGACAGTGAGAGAGAGAGAGAGTATCAATTTTTATTTAGCTTTTAATGTGGTTTTCGTTGCTCCAAAACTTCATTGTGTACATGGTGCTGGGATTTGAACTTGGGTCCTTGTGCATGCCAGGCAAGTGCTGTAACCACTGGCCACTGCTCTAAGGAAATATCTTAATAAAATATCTTAATATCTTAATATATAATATATATTTACATATAATATATATTATATATATAAAATATCTTAATCAAAAATTCTGTGCTTCAGATGATCATCAGGATACCCTTGGTACTATCCCCCCATCAGAATTCCCCTGCCTTGATTATGCTGATATTCATAGGCCCTTCCTGTAACATTGGTGTCTTTCATATAATCCCTTCTCTTTTCGATAAAAGAGAAATGTCACATAGGATGATAAATTAAAAATAAAAACTGTCATTCGCTGAGCGCCTAAATTGTGGCAGGCACCTGATGAGGTCCCTTACATATGTAGACAGGTTAACTGGGCAACAACACCTGTCTGCTCATCAACGATAGTACTGCGATTCACATCCAGGAGTTGTTTTTTAATTCCAAAACTGGTGCTTTTAACCTCTGCTGTGCAGTGACTTAAAGTCACTGGGCATAGAGGAGAAAGCAGGATGGGTAATCTTATCTGTTCTCTTGTACTCTGTGAGATGAGGACGCAGGCAAGCTTTCTACTTATTTTACAACCTGGAAAACATGACCAAAGTTAACCTTTGTCCTGTGAGTGAACCCAGGTATTCTGCTGCCTGCCTGCCCCATTTCCATGTTCAGGGCTGGGCTGATTGATTACCTGAGAACTAAATTGGGTAAGGGCACAATGCCATCTGCATCTGGAGGCTTGGAGAGAGCCAGCAGGAGGGCAGGTGGCATGAAATTTGTGTGACTAACCCTAAAGGAACAGCTAGTTCTAGGAATGGCAAAGGATACCTGGAATATTAGTTAAAAGTTGCTTTCTCTCCCATTTTCACCTCCTTAAACATAAATTATGATAGCCAGTAACAAAGGAGAGTTATCTCAAACAAGATAATAAATGAGAAAGAGCTTTGTAAACAGTGAAGTACATGGTATGCTCAATGTCTGTTGAAACAAGGGGCATGTTGTTGACAGCCATTTACCAGGGAAGAGTAACAGTCTATCAGGCAGCTAGGGCATTGCTGACTGCTATAGGGGGCAGGTCTCCTGAGGCTGGGTAACACCCTGTGCTCTGATAATTCTTCTATCAGCACGGATGAGAGCTTCAGTGTTTCCTTGTCAGTGTTGCCAGTAAGTAACTCTGTATCTCCTTGTCCCAGGCCTCAAGGCTGGCTGAGTAGCTGGCTGCCCACTTGGCGTCCCACTTCCATGTCTCAGCTGAAGAATGTGGAAGCCAGGATCCTCCAGTGTAAGTAGAAGGGACAGCTTGTCCTCCCTCCCTCAGGAGATCCAAGAACGATGCAGTATCTATCCAGAGCTGGGTACACTGAACCCACTGAGTTCTGAGTAACAGTGTATGGGTAGAGGAAGACATGGCAGTGCTCTGAGGGAAGATTCACACAGAGGTGACCATAGTCGCTCATAGTCACTCAGCTTCTCCCTAGTCATATTGCCAGTTCTTGCCAGTTCCTACAACTTCACCTCAAACCCTATACGTCGCTAATGTGTCAACATACACTCTTTCTCTCTCCCCCC